>JAPYZO010004125.1:0-21318 GCA_030522905.1 Torymus flavipes | reverse complement strand
GAAAATCCCTCTTCAAGGCAATCCCCCCTCGTCAATACACCTATCTCTCTCTATATCCCCGTCGATCTGATTTCAATATCAGCGCTCCCAAATCTCGACTTTTCCCACAACACCTCGCTAAATCTCTCTCTCTACAGGGGGAAACGAACCAGCCTGGAATTTTCCCCTGCACGCGTTATTTACGTATTTTTCACGGAGTGCCGCCGCCCGGCTGTCAGTCAGCTGATGCTCGACAGCTGCTGCTGCTGCGCTCGCCCGCGGGGCAATTACGAGTGCGCGAAAGAATATGTCCGCACGCGGTAAATCCTGGCCGTGCAGCTCCCGAATACCGAATACACTGCAGACACGGCTGAATGCGCGCCGTGCGAAGTTTTGTTCGAGGGGTTTTGTTGTACAGTGTATGTGTGTGTGTAGCGCGCGCCTCGATGGGTGCATATAGGGGTAAATGCGAATTATACCAGTTCGAAAGAGAGATATAGAGAGAGACTTTATGCGCGGTTGTATGAAGGTTTGTTGATTTTTGTTAGTGCTCGTGTATTGAGGTGGCGTTGGGGATTGAGCGAGCTTTTAGGATAATGGAATCAGTTGGGTAAATAATGGATTTTTGATAATATTTGGTGTGCTGGTGGATTTTAATTTGTTTGCTCGACTTTTTCGGTAATTATTTTAGATAGAGAAAAATCTCAACTTGTTGAAGATAAATAAAATATAATCGCAGTGAGATATTTCTCTTTGAATGTAATATGTTTTTAAACATTTTCACAATCTATAAAGCGTGAAAAATTTCTCTACAACATTATCGTCGAATATTTACAGATTTAAAAACATGCAAAAATCTACATAATGAGCAAAGATATCACAAACATTTTTTCCAAAAAAATCAAAAATATTTACGAAGAGCACTTTATTTAGTCTACTATATCATCCTCGTGCTAATGACTCTCTCTCCCCAACACATTCGCACACGTACAAGTGATAAACGAAAATCAAAGAATAACAAACTTATCTCACCACGCAGCGCATCGGCGTGCACGGACGCGATCGTCACGTCCTCGTCGTCGTCGATCGCTCTCTTGTTCCCCTCCCTATATACGGTGTGTCCGCGTATACATACACTTTGCAGAATTGCAATGCTCGTCGCGGGCGCGCGTCGTGACAGCGTCGTTAGCCGAATATATCCCAAACCGCGTCATTGCTCCACTAAACCACATACACACATTAGCGAAAATCGTGACCGCTCTTCGGCCTCCCCTTTCACGCGTATACATTATTATATCGCAGCGCTCACTCCGATCGGTACTCGAAGATTCCAGGCGTCGCTCTCCTCCTATGAATATTTATCGTCGACGAAGCACTGCACACGAGAGCGAGTGAGAAAGAAGGAGAGACAAAGAGAGAAAGAGAGAGAGAGACGAAGGAGTAAAGAAGACGAGAGCAGCAGCAGCACGTCGGTTAAGTGTGTATAGCAGCGCAAGCGCGCGGCGATGGCGGGTCAACAAACTCGCGGCTTTGAAGAGAGGGAGAAAGAGAGGGAGAGAGAAAGACAGAGATACGCTCGATGCTCAGACTGCGATGAGCCGAAGGATAATTAAAACTTGCCGCGGCTTAATTGGCGGGTATTTAACGGATATACGTACGCTGTGTAGGGTTGAGGGAGAAAGGGAAACCAGAGACGACGACGACGACGGTGCGCATATATAGAGCCGAGGAAAAGGGACGACGCGACCTGCGCCCGTGTGTGTAGGTATATAGAAAGAGAGAGTGAGTGGTGTATACGTCGGTGTATAGGAAATTTGATGGCCGCGGTGGGGAATTAAGCGGCCGTTTAGAAACCGGTTAGTCATATGTATATACATGTATACATATACATACGATTTTTGACTAATTTCCGACCATCAGCTGTCGATCACATATACTGCGCCGCCGCCGCAGTGCAGAAGATGCACATGCCGCGGTGTAATTACGCTTACACGGTAGGAAGTAATGAAGCGGTGTGCTGCGAGCGTCGCGTCGTCGTGCAAGTGAAATTTTATTCTAATTAAAATCGTAAACAAAATGAAAAACGGTTATGGCTGTAATTAGTTTCTACTCCGCGGCTAAGTGACGTACATTTTTGAATGATAAAATCAGTTTTTACTGCCGCAAATGATTTGAAGAAGAAAGAAGAAAAAGTTGTAATGACGAAAGTAATTGCTGATTAATTGTTAATTTATATGTATACGCGCGAGATTAAACACGAGTTTTTACGCGGCTATTTTTGCGTGGACGGAAGAAAAACATCACAATATCGACAAAGAACAAAAAACAACAAGAGTAGATTATAAAACACATTATCCAAACTGGAATTATGAAATTTTTTAATAAATTCCGCAGCGCTATAATTACCTTCTTTAATACGATTAAAATTCATGGAACGATGACCCACTTACCAATTCCTCGTCGACTGAATCATACCACATCGTATACATCTTAACGATCCAAGCACACATACACTCAATCTACTCATTCCTTTACACCATACCACCTAGAAATCCCAAAAATTCATAAAGTTCAATGTCGCTCTACCCAAGCTACTGTGACGCCGCTCACACTTGCGTAACGCACTTGCGCGTATATACATATTATATACTACTCGTAATAAAGAGCGAGCGCACGCATAAAGTATTAAGTAAGAGTTGCGCTGCGAGGCGCGCGAGCGCTGATCGATCCCGACCTCGGATTTCCTTTTTTCTTTCTTTTGAAACGCACACATCGACACGCGCGCGGACCTTGCGCGATGAAACGGTTAAGCTAATCGCAGTGAGCGAGCGAACGCGCAAACTCGAGCGATAAGCGGATCGTTGCTTCGGATTTGCGCAATTTCACGTGCAGTTGCACTACGGTTTAACGAGTGAGCCTGCTGCGTGCGTGTGTATTATATATACCGAGAGACGCGCGTTGTTGCGCGAATAGAAAGACATAGAGAGGAGATGGATGGTGTATTAATAGAGTGCGTTTATTATTGAATTAGGGTTAATTATATTTATAGGGAGCGAAGGAATTTTCGTCGAAGGTTGCATATATATGTTGCTTTGACGCGCGTTGTGCGTTATGCGCTGCGGTATTTTTTATTCTGTGTGTGTATTACCATAACATAAATTTTAAACGCGTATACACACAAAGTATGGGAAAAATGTCATTGGAAATTGATGAATACTAAATTTCGAGGGGAAAAGGTTGACTGATCTGCGCGAGACTTAATTTACGATGTGTATTTGAAATTCGAACTTTAATGCTATACGATTTTCTTATATATTCCCCGCTGATAATTTATATATGAAAATAGTATAGACATAATTGACTAAAAGAAAGAGGAATATAAACTCATTATTGGGATACTTTTATGGTCGGCTGCGCGAAAGCCACACGGCGGCATATAAAATCTATATAAAACTACGAAATAATCATATAATTGCACTTGCAACACGAGACCCCCGCACTACAAGACACTTTTATTCCTTGTCATTAAAGAATATTAAACCCGCGGTGTATATACACGGTGTGTTGCAAGCCGCGCGCGCGTTTAATTCCATCGATTACCCGCAACATAGACCCCGACACTCCTCAACTCTCCGCGACGATAAAATCCACGGGAAAAACTCTCGATTCCCTCCGCTATGATTTATTACATACCCTCTGTCGATGAAATAAAACAATTGCTCTTTGAAGCGTGCTAAAAGTCGGGACAATTACAAAACCGCGCGCGGCAGATGAAAAATCGAACTTTCACTCCGCATTTCGGGTGAAAGTTGTGATGTATACACGAGAGGCGACGGACCAAAATCCATCGAAATGGAAGGTGAGAGAGAAAAATCGCCACACGCGCGGCCGAGAGAGCGTCGGGCATTGATTAGAGCGTTTAGAGGTGGCGTTGCCGTGGCGACGGCCGGCCGGCTGGTCGGCACAACACGCGGCCGAACTTGCGGGATGAGGAACACCGCGAGTGTGAGAGAAAGGAGAGGATGTGATGTACGGGGAGGTCGCTGCTGCCTAATTGTTGTCGAGATTAACTAATGGCCCAGGTGGGACCGAAAGTTTTGGAAGGGGTGTGTGTGGAAATTTCGGGGGCTGGCGGGCGGTAATTTAAACTTCAGTTTCGAACACTGGTAAGAGCTTTTTAAACGAAGAGATGGATGTATATGCTTTCTGAACCGTAGATTGATCGTTAATCAGGTTAAAAACTGTGAAACTAACTTTAATCTGCTATAGTTGATGAAAATAAAATTATTTTATTCTTTATTAGTTTTCTTTATTAGACAAAGATTTTTTTAAACATTTACTACAACTGCATGTTTGAACAAAAAATGTTATTATTCAAAAGAACTCATAGTCTCCAGTATACCATTACATGTCAATTTTGAAACTTCGTATAAACTTAAGACATCCCTATACGAAACACATACATTCCCTTCAAAACACCCACTGCCAGTTACCCCATCACTCCAAAACCATAACACCCATTCCACCCACCACTGTCCAACCAGCCGCGATCGGCTCAAATATTTGTCCCCATTATTAACCCCAACATCCTAGCCCTATTTATCCAACTAACCCGCAGCAGTAGCGATCGACTCCTAGTTTCCGCTCCGCTATTCTCGCGCCGAGTACACACGCGCCACTTCCTGCCTCTCGTTACGCTAGCGCGCGTACACGCATGCATGGATAATACGGGCACGCTTACATATACATGCACGCTATATTATATACAAAAGGTCGCGCGCGGGCATCGTACGCAGCCACTTCGGCGCCGCGCGGCGAGTATGTGAGCGAGTTGATCGATATGTCACTGCCCCGAGGATTCGTTGCCCCCCGGTGCCGCTGCTGCTGCTATAGCTACAGTCGCGTATATATAGGGGACGTATAGTCTGGACGCGCGTATACACCCTTGATACTGAAAAGTATTTTTTTTTTCTTCCTAGCTGCAGTGGCGCGACGCGATTGAACGGAGGGGTGGTGGTGTTGGGTTTATTCAAATGGGAGAGTTGTCTCGTGGGAACGTAATTATATTATATGGGTTTATTACTTGGCGAATGGTGAATGATTGAGTTGTCTGGTGATGATAACAGAAGTTTTTACGAAAACTCTCATATTTTCTGGTATATTTATCTGTTTGTCTTGAGCGAAATGTATATACGTGTTAACGTTTATCACGACAATTTAATGATTGGTTTAATGAGCAATGAATTATCAGGCGTAGTAGGATATAATTCCGTTAAGAACTTGTTAATGCTCCAGTGAAAATTCAAACTTTATTAGAGCTTTAAAGAAAATTATGGAATATTAATTTCGTCTGTTATGAAGGTTAACGTAATAATCGTTAAAATATGCTGGAGAAAAGAAAAACAAAACTAAATCATCGCCTAACCTAAACGTTAGATACTGCGAACATAAAATCCACTAAAAGCGTAAAATACTTTACTATAAATCATCAAAGAAACTTCTGCACCTTCCCAGACTTTAGCGCATAGGAACGTTTTACACGACTCGTAAAAGAAGAAGTGAAATTCAGTCAAACTTTTATGAAGCCTCCTAAAGCTACTTGATTCAGTCATTTCAACGTCATACTTATGAATTGAAACGCGCCGCAATATCCTTTCCACCTCAAAAAAAAAAAACAACGAAGAATTTCACGTATACCTATATGTAGCGAGAGAAAACTTTTTACAGTCAATCTCGCGAAATCATTCTTATAAACACATATATCACTACCGCATGCTTTTTTTTAATTAAAAAACTTATCATCGCGCGTCCACCTTGCAACTTTCTTCACTTCAGCTGGGACGCGAGAGAGCAATAAAATCCGAAACTAATAATCCTTGAAATATTGACTCCGCGTCGAGCGAAAGAAGCCGGGATCGATTATACACACGAAATGGTTACTCAAACAATTTCCCGGCGTTTAAAGACGTCATTAAAATCCTCTAAACCCTTCCCCCTCTCTCTCCTTCTCCGATGACAAGACGAAATCAACGCGCGCGCACCTGAATATCGGTATAATAAAACTCAATCCGACCACGAGATAGACAATGACGATGAAGTTCGGATTACAAAGTTTCTTTTCACCAGCGTCGCGGTGCCTGATCGGATCCGGAAAATGACTCGATCGTGCGCACAGGATAACGCGATTAATAACTCCGGCCCTCAGCTCGAAAACTTCTGGCGCACGAACTTCATTTGACTTCGCCGTTGCTGTGTTATTATACATTCCGCGAATAAAAAAATGAGAGAGAGAAACAACGGAGTAGTCTGATGAGGTTTCAAAGTCCTGTGCAAGGAGAAGGAGGCGGCGGCGCGAGGGAGGAAGGAAAGAGCGATAAAGAAAGAGATCAGACACGCAACTCGTAAACGTCCTGCGGTGCGCGCGTTCGGTTCCGGCACATTTAACCTGCCGACGACGCGAGAGGACTCGGCAGCTCGTTTATTTTGCCCGATTCCTCTCTTTTCCAACTTTTTTTTTGTCGCGCCACGTGAGCTCATATCTCTTTAATCTTTGTTCTTTCAAAGAATCTTTTGAGGTAGTTTTTATTCTTGATTAGTCACTTTTTCGTCCGTGTATTTTACCATGAATGTCATTCAGGCTAATTGGTTTTATGCATACTGTGTTCACAACTGCACATCTGTTGATCCGCCTATAAATTAAATTTTAACTTCATACTCGACGCCATTCCGGCGGTTATCTTCACACTCACAAAGCCTTAAAAAAACCTCACACGGCTTCTTCCTTTTCTCTGTCATTACTCTCTTCCACCTGGCTGACCGGCTCTGGGGCGCTGCACTCTCCGAAAACCTTAACCTTCCGGGCGACCGAGCCACCGATCAATCGTGGTTCCTCTCCCTGGTCCTCGTTTCCTCGCCTTTTCATCCGCTCTCTCTCTTCTTCCCTCTTCTTCTTTTTCCCATTTGTCAACTCGAGCGTCCTTTCCTACACACTCTTCTCCTTTCCTCCCCTTTCTTTCGACTCGACATCCCTCTCCTTTCTCTTAGTATTTTCTTACCCTCGGCATTGTCCCTCGTATACTTTCTCTCTCTCTCTCTCTCTCGCTCGCAGCAGCAGCAGCAGCAGGCAGGTGAAGCCTTCGTAAAGCCGAGGGTATATGGACCCGCTCTCAATGTTGCGCCGGGACAGTATATGCAGTCGTCTCGATTGTAACGGGGCGAGGTCGGGCACTTTAAGTCGACTGAATAGAGACATGCAGTTTTGCGTAGTCAAAGAAAGCACATGTAACTGTGTGTTCCAGGGATTTGACATGGTTAGCTAACGTGATTTACGGTTTTGCGAATAATGAAGGTTTTAAAGTGGCCTAAAGCCGTTTAATTCTCGTTTGTAAAAATTACAATTTTGATATTTTTAACGTGTAATAATTTGTGGCACACAACGTGTACTTATCACACAGATTTGTTCGCGTTTGTTTTACAAATTACAAATAATACAGAAAATATTAAATCTCAAACTTTTATACTTCAACAAAATTATCAAACAAACCACGCACTCTCTTTCTAACAAAACGCGAAGGGAGCCCTCTCACTCCCTCTTAAAAAACCAACAAAAAAGGTCGACCGCTCTAAAAAAGTTTAACGCCAGAAGACCTTAAAACCCCGTCTAGACATACACCATCGGGGCAAAGCCCTACTCCATCCTGCGCGCACGTACACTAGCCAGCCGCTGCTCGCACAATGCATCCCGGCAGACTATACACGCACAGAGAGTAAGAGAGAGCGTAAGAAGGGGTCGCGTACGCCCGTAAAAGCCTCTCTCTCTCTCTCGCAGGCAGGATGCACCTCTATATACATGAGGACTACTACTCGGCGTACACGCGCACACACCTTCTTTCTCGCAGGTAGTATACGCGAGGAAAACCGAGACGGTCTATTGATTTTGGGGCCCTGCAGGGCCGAAGGTACATGCATGTGTGCTACTGCAGCTAGCCTCCCTGTCTTACGTAACGCCGCCGCGTGGTTTATATATAGGGTGCAAGGGTAGAGGAGGGAGAGGTTATATGCGCTGAGTTTATGCAAAACGCGAGGTATGTATATATGTATAGACGCGGAGTTTAATGCCCGGCGAAGCTTCTGGCTTTATGACGGGTAGTTTCGAGTGAGAGAGACGGAGAAAGAGTGCAGGCTGGAATGTTGCGAGAGAGGAGGATTTTCCTTT
This sequence comes from Torymus flavipes, assembly GCA_030522905.1. NCBI lineage: Eukaryota > Metazoa > Arthropoda > Insecta > Hymenoptera > Torymidae > Torymus > Torymus flavipes. The sequence continues at coordinate 13,124 of JAPYZO010004125.1, read as the reverse complement.
CGCTACGGTTTTTTTGGATTTTTTTTTTCATTTCCGAGGGAGGAGCATTCCGCTGTTGTGCAGCGAGGAATTTTCGCGCGAAATGGAAAAAAAATCGAGCCTCGTACTTGATGTGCTTTATACGTTTTATTGGATCCCAAAGTGACGAGAATGCATCTTTTTATTCTCAATAGAAGCAAAAAATTCTATGTTTGGTAAATATATTTCACTTTCGAGATTTATTGCTTATATTATAGTGCAGGTATAACGACGACGTACGTCCTATCTAAATTGGAATTAACTGTTGGTAACTGTTAAAGTGAGAACCATATGATTAGCATTATATTCATAAAACCCAAGGCCTCTCGCGAATTGTTATAGCACATTTTACTCTCTTGCGACATTAAGTACAATATATATAATTTGCTGTCACACACACACGCGAAAGCATGTTATTACGCTTAATACCTCGGCAATTCACTTGTTCTTCTCGGAATCGCCGCATATATATATATGTATACTCCCCATAATCCACGTTCGCCGTGCATTTTTACAACTAAATACTCTGCACCATTTATCATTAGCTCTTCATCTTTTTATATATATCCCCGCTTTAATCATCATCCTCTGCAATATTCATATATATAAACGCAAGTGCCTACTGAAACCTGATCCATTTTTAAATCCCTCCCCTCCCGCTCGTAATAAATATCCCCGTTTTATAACGAGCTGTCCTCTATACACCCATCAGCCACTAAAAATCATCCTCGCCAAACAACGCGGGATTAAAAAAAGAAAAATCCGTCACCGCATTATCAGGGCGAACGCGCGCGCGCGCGCGCGGTAACCGAGTAAAACGCGGCGGCGCAATTTTTCCATCAGCGTCCACGCGGCAAAAAGATGCAATTACATCCACACGGAGATTCTCCCTGTTCCCCTCCTCCACGCGCAGGCGCGCGTCACACGTATATATTTATCATCGTAATAAAGCGTCCGGCGTAACGCGATTCCACGGGTCTCGGTCGCGACCGCATCTCTGGCGCGCGACACTTGGCCTTGGAGGGACAAAGGGGCTACTTCGCGCCCTGCGTACATGTACGTATCGATCGCAGGGATATGCGTGCGCAGGGGTAAAGAAGCTTTTCTCTCATTGTGCGTATAGGAGAGGAGGCGGAGGCGGCAGAATACTGCGCCGTAAATTTTTGGGCGCTGTATGTACGGTGTCTTTGTTTCTGCGCGTGTGCGGATGTATTGCGTCGTTGTTGCGTAGAGAGATAGATGCGGGGGGTGTTTTGTTTGTGCGTGATGTAATTTAGCGCGGGGTGCGCAGTTTGTTGATGCTGGAGCTGCGTTGATTTGATTTATGGAGGGATTGGGATGAGGGTTTAATAGAATTAGCTGGATTAAATGCTATTTTAGTGTATTGTTATGTGCTGTATTGTGCGTACAAATTTTTTTGGCAAATATAAAATTTGATTTTTGCTTAGTCTACGATAATCTTAATTAGAACGTGTATACAAATCATTTCATTTCAAATAAGATGTTGTTCTTTATTTATTTTATTGTTATTTATACACAACTTTAGTTTAATAATTCATATAAATCATAAACATATTTCAGTTTAAAACAAGTATAAATGACTTATAATTAATAAGTATTTTTCTTTTCTGTTTCAGGTGAGCTCACGACCCTCAATTATTCATTTATACTTATATGAAATTGGAAGCGGTGAGTTCGAAGCACATTATATTGATTTGACCCAATTCAAAATATGGAATCTACCGACAATGAATAATTAGGCAAGTTAATTAAACTTCGCTGAACCTTCAAGCGCATAATGGGCACGTGTAATCAATGCTAAAGCAGCACAAAGTTCAGCGCAAAACTTCTAATACACTCTGTTTATAAAGTAAGCGCTCTATTCGCGTCGTGTATTTCCCCTTTGCAAATAAAAATATTTTAGTCATGGAAAAAAATGCCTGTGAGAGGATGTACACGCCACTAAAACCGTAGTATATATAAAATATTCCCCTTGTTTCTAAAAAAGAAGTCATCCAACCACGAGTATAACACTCATTCCGCATTACCCTTTAACAATGTCAAACGAATCCAGAAATACCTCGCTGCAGCAGCCTCCACGTTTCATCGACTGCACCACCGCCTTTTATGCAGAAGCGCTCCTCAAACATTCAGCAGCACATATAGCCTTTCCGAATCGTTCCCGCACCTCGCGCCTGAATATTTCACGAAAGAAGAACAACCTCCTCTCGAACGCAAACTGCATTATATACTCTAAAAAGAAAATCCCTCCTCGTTTTTTCGTTTATAGCGAGGTCAAACGTGGATCGGCTGCAGCATGGCGACCTCCTTCTTTATCCTAGCACTCGCGAAAATAACGCTACTTATTCCGCGACGACGGTGGTAGCTCACGACGACGAAGCGATTTTGCCGGCGCTCCGCGAGAAATCGCCGCCGGAAACGTGCATGCAGCAGCAGTAGTCTTCGATCAATCCCTTCCCCCCCTCGCCGCGCTAATTCCAGAGCTCTTCGTTGACTGCAGAGTGTATATAGGCGCACGATCGGCGAGGGATCGAGGTGGTTTGCTTGGGTTGTGTGTAGCGGGCAATTATTATCAATCGTAGGCTCTGGCTGCTGAGTGGTTGGTTGGCGGACTTTTTTTTGTTGGGTTTCGATGGGTGGCCGTTTTGGGTTAGCTGTATACCGCGCTGTTCGTGGAAAGGTTTCTGGGTTATTGTCGTTAAGTGAACTCGTGTAACTGAAAGGTGAAAAGGGTCAATTTAAAATTCGTAAAAAGTTGGGTGATGCATTAAATTTTTCTAAGAAGAACGTTTTAATACGAAAGGAAAACATTTTATTTAGGATTTTAACTGCATACAACAGTGCGTTAAAACAATGCACGAGGGAAAATGTGCAAAATAACAGCCCGAAATGCGTTGTTTTGATGTACGTATAATAAGTGTTTCTTTCAACATCCCTGAATTCGCGGTATTCACGCAGCTGAAAATTAAATGCCACAGCCGCGGAATAAAGACTTGAAATTCACAGCTAAATTTGCATTCTACGACTATTATAGCTATATCATATATTAAAATTCAGCCTTTCACTTTTGAATACAAAAAAAAAGCCACGTCTGGCACTAGACAATAATCCCGCGTCATTTCCCTTTTCCCGCGCGCCTTCGAAAAAAACAAATGTCGCCTCTATATCGCCGTAAATCCTTATCTTTATGATTATTGCCAGTTTTATGCGTTATTAATTCGCCGTCATTGCCGGAATAACGATAACGAGGCGAATAAATTAACGAGTACGCTGTATACCCGAAAAAAAAATGTTAATCAGCGTCTCTCTCTCCCTCTCGTCCTCTCTCAAATCCTTGCGCGCGTCTCTTGTGACCTCAGCCAACAGTTTCGAGTTACCGTACGTATACGTACATACGTACAATACACGTACATACACACACGGGCGCACTTGTTACGCATAATTAAGCCGGATGAATAAAACTCGCACGCTGCGAATCCGGTTTGTTTGATTTCTCGCGAAGGATGATTCGCGGCGCGCTCTTTGTCGCGCCGTTTCCGGCTGGACCTTTTATTTTTCGCGACTACCACCGCGCGCACTCAATGACGTATTATATGTGTACTGCGGCTCTCTTCATGCGCGATTTCAGCGCGGCCTTTCGCCTTCTCTCTACCTCCTCCACGGTTTCGAGGATTGAATATATACATGAAACGCGAGTGAAAGAGAGGAGCGCTTGTCGAGATTTTATGTATATTTCCTTTTGCCAAGAGTCGTGCGCTCGCGCGTATGTTTATATTGAACTTGGTAGCTTTTTCTTTCGAGCGCACGTATCAGCTGTGGGTTCTGTAATTGTTATTGAAATACAGTGTAATATATTGCGGTGCGTGCAATGACTTTTTTTTCAAAAGAGAGAGAGAGAGAGAGGTTGAAGAATACACGCGCATAAATCAGAATTTTGTATACGCAAAGTAACTCGCATGTGTGTAAGTTGAATGCATTGCTATTAATTTTAAGAGGATGTAAAATATTATTACACGCGGAGAATCTTTTTTTCATATTTTATTTACATGCGCTGTATAGTGCAGGATTTTCAAATATTAGCGGAATATTCATTATTCATGTTTGAAGTAAAGTTTTTACGTTAATTTAATCTCTACCAACCGCTGAGTTTATTATTTATCCTTGATGTAAGATGATATTGGCTTAATATAATTGCAATAAACTGGATGAAATATTAAAAAGTGAAATGACTCATAAATTTAATGAATTTTGAACACTTTTAGATTCAGCTATTATTAATTTAATAATATTAAATGAATATCAGAATAATTCCACCGATAAACTGCACGCCATACACCCATAAAAACTATCGACAAAGAGTTATCCGCACGGATTCATTCCCTTTAATCAGCTGATGGCACACGGCTACGTAAAGTTCAGGGCTAAGCGTGCAAATAAACCAGCAGCCACCCTCAGCCACCCGCCGAGGCCAGAAAATACATTTATCCGTCGCGCGGGCAGTCAAGGTTTTTCCTAGCGCGAAATAATATTTCACCTTTATTTCATGCGGAATGCGCCGAACCTTTCCCCCCCTCTTCCTTCTTATCCTCTGCGCGCAAAGCTCAAACAAAGAAATCGTCTCGGCGCGTGTGCGACCCCTCGAAATCTTTCGACTCGGAAGCAGAGAAAGAGCGAGGAGTAAATCGCTTTACGCGGGGGGAGATTCGCCGGCGTCGCGGCAGACGTCGGATTTGTTATTTCGCGTGGAAATGGCATTGCGAGACAGCGGCGGCGCGGAATCTTTCTTCTTCTCTGCGCCGCTTCGCGTTATAGCCAGCCCACCCCGGTGACGACGATTTTTGCTGGTTTCCGGTGCCGTTCTCCTTCTAATTTGATTTCGGCGATGTGGTTCGGTACGATTGAACTGATTTTCATGTCTAAGGACGAAAAGTTTTTTTGTGAATATGTAACTGCTTCGATTAGGTGCGCGCTTATTTAGTTGTGAATAAGTTTCTTTTTAAAAAGTGAGAATTTATAGTAATTTATATTTTTGGATGATAATAAATTTTATTTTGAGGGTAATAATAATAAATTAATATTTCTGAGAATTTAAATTATACATCGTAAGTTTAATACTAATGGCTATAAATCAGTTTATCTTCAGTCTTAAACGACGGTAAATTATGACAGGAGAGAAAATATTTCTATTATTCAAATTAATGCAAAGAGACCGCTTTAATCAATAAACCCGGTACTCTCCGAACAATAAAAATTGAAAATTATCGAAAAGCATGGAATATTAATTCCCCGTGTCTCGAACAGGCGAGAAATCGCGAACTGGTCGGCACAGTTCTCGACATCCTACACATAACAGCTTTTATTAAAAGTGGGCCTCATTAGAATAATTTCCGCGTGTGCCCGCTGATTTCACTATAGCTATAATTTAATTAAACCCGGCGCGCGGCGCGATAAATCTTTATTACATCAATGCCTCCCGCGAAACTATGTCACCGAAAACAAAACCATAAGCTTCTAAATACCTCCCAGCGTTCGCTACTGCCTCTGGCTCGTTAATAACCGAGACAATTACCATCGAGGCGAGACAATCAGATATATATCTCTCTTTCTCCTCTGGAACGAAACTACACGAGAGCCGATTGAATAGATAGGATCGGAACTAATCGCAGACACTTCGTCGAGATTATCCGCCGATAAACAGCCCGTGCCGCCGCCTCACGATTGACAAATCCTATACATCGCTGACCTAGGCACAAATATCTCCTCTCACTGGCCCTTGAAGCGGAGAGAAAGTTGCTCCCCCGCGAAATTTGCGAACTACACATCCGTCGAAAAAGAAAAGACTACTCTTGCGAGAGACGAAGTCAGCCGATAAGCTTCGCGAAGTCTGACCTCGGGGCTGGATTTCTCGAGTGGGCGTACGAGAGCGGCGAAACAATCACGCGGTAAATCGAAGGGAGAAGTTTCGCGCAGCCGTAACGAGATACGCGGCGCGGTTGGTTATTTACACGTGTTAAAGTGCGTGTAGGTTTCACGTAGTTTTCGGCCGTCTTCGCGAAAGTGTCTGTATGTGTCGGCGGAAAGAAAGAATTATCGTCCCGCGCGAGAGAGCCAGACTGCGCGTCGCGCCCGAGATTTACAGCTGCGCTCGTTGTGATATGTTTATTATATTCCGCACGCGGGGGGATCATTAAGATGTAAAATGAAACGCGCGTTGTTCTCGCGCGGAGGTGCCCGCGAAAAAGGCAAAAACGTATTATATAGGCGGTGCGACGGGTAATTGATCGGTTGTAAATTACTTAAAGTAAATATATATATTTTTTTTTTCAAGAGTGAGCCAACATTTTACAGACTCAAGCCTCGCTCGCTAGCGCTTTTTTTCAGAGTAAATGCGGTGGGCGTTCGTAAAGATATACCGTAGGCGTATCTTAATAAACGGAGCTGCAATGTACGCGTTAACTTCCTTTAATTATTTTTTTTTTTTTGTTTAATTTATCGTTGGTAAGAAAAATTTTTCCAAACGTTCGTTTGCACGGAGGTTAACGTATAAAGTTCAACTCGAGTACAGATATCGAGCAGTTTTATTTCCCTTCGAACGAGTTTTTCCTCTTCCCACGCTAAAAAAAGCAAACCGCGCTCGCGAATGTAGTCCAACGACCGCAAAAGCAAACACAATGTTTCTCTCGCTGAAAGCTCCGCTCTATCGCGACGCTCAATCCATTATATAAATCCACAGAGTAGTGCGAGAGGCAGTTCATGCATAATCCCATAGCTACTCTGACAGTGAGAGACTACTTTACACGCGGCTGCAACCAACAACTTTTTTCTTACCCCTATTACACATCTAATTAGATAATTCGCAGCCTCTCTGTCTTTCTCCACCCACTCGCGAACTTTTTTCCGGAATGACAGTTACTTCCTAAAGAAGCGCAAAAGTGTCGGGGTGGTGGTAGCGATGTTTCACATAATTGTATCGCGTTTCACGTGAGAGAGAGAGAGAGAGAGAGAGAGAGAGAGAGAGAGAGAGAGAGAGAGAGAGAGATCCACTCGCGCGCAATTGTATTCCGCACCGTCGTCGGCGTGTCTCGTGTATGACTCACGCGTGGTTCTCACCTCTGTGTGTATACGCATGTGGATAAAGATACGAGACGCCAACGATGTTCGATGCACGACACTGAGACGCTTTTCTGTGTGTAATATGTGTTTCCTCTTTCGGTACGGCCGTCGTTCTGTTCCGTTTGTGTGCCGAGCGGCGATGGTGGTGGTCGTCAAATATTGTGGCCGTTCATTAGCGGTGCCTTTTGTTATGATAATGGGATGGCTGATGGGTTCTCTAAATGTCCGTGTTTGGTTAGTTAAAAAAAATGCCGAAGTTAAATATAACAAGTTCTATTGGAATTTTGGTGTATATTGTGGATTCTAGGGAATAACGATAGCTTTTTTATTTTTTTTGTTTAAACTTAATTTCGATGTAAAGTTTTTTTTTCCGATGAAAATAGTGCGCAGTTAGCTGAGGTATTAAAAGTCTGTCAACGCTTTTCAAATGAAGCCACGCGAATAGAATATAAATTAGCATGACTGCGCGGAATAGCGACTTCATAAACGCTTTTATATCTTCGAGTAAAACTCATGCATTAAGGTATATGTTTAATGGACGCTTTAAAAATCATTTTCACTTGCGTAATGTATGTTTGCTTTCCGTTTTTCAAATAACTTAATTACCCGGTACATTAACTCTTTAACTGCCACGCGGTTACCTTTTACAACCTAAAACACACACTAGAGCAGAAAAAAAAAGAAAAACACTATTATAGAACTCCCTTCGGGTCGTTTGAATTTTTTAGCCGTTTGTTGGTCGGTTAATAATTACACGGCACATATATCGGCGTTATTGTATATCGTAAGTGGAACGAGGAAAAATTAAGGACAGAGACGCGTAGCTGCAACGTCGTCGTTCTATGCGTCTTAATTAAAAAATCGCTCTGGTCACCTACTAAGTCCCCGCGTGTGTGTATGTACGCACGCGTGCGCGGTATCAAACAATGAACGAATCTGTGCTAGAGAAACAGGCGCGCTCGTGAATATTACAAAACAAAAAGACAAAAACGTTCTCAAGACGTATATACACACAATATACAATATCTGGGCGACAAGTAGGCGCGTACGCGTATATAATACACGGACCTTTAACCGTTACACGAGCTACTAATTATACTAACTGCTTCTTACGCGCGAGTTTGCGAGGCGCGCACGTGTCGAACATGCGTATCTCTCTCACGCTTCTTGTCGACACATTCTGCGCGATGGAGTTATAATAATGTCATGTAAGTCGCAGAGGCTCGTGACAAAGTCCCGGGTAAAAGTGAAAACAATTTTGCTGAGGCGTTAATGTTTTTCCTTGCGATCTCTCTGCATAATAAGGATGATTATGGGCGATGCGATTGATACTTGATTTGTCGAGATTATATGAAAGTTGAGACTCGAAAAAAAAAAAAAAACAAAAATATAATCTGTCATTTTGATGGATATAAATACGTATAATTCACTTTCGAATCCCGGTTTAAAATACACGCAAAAAAGAAATCTCAGCGAAATTGAAAGTGTTCGCATATAAGCTATACATATTTCGGTTAATCAGATTTCAAGACGACTGAGAAATAACACTTTAACGTATACAGATTGACGCTTATCCTTTGAAATTTTAAAAGTAAAATACACAGAGATCTCAGCATTTCTCGTGCCAGTATAAAGATCAAAGTACGTAATTGCTTTTGACGCAATGACAGAAACGACTTTTTAACCCTCTCCTTACGAACATTAAACTCCTCGCAAATAACCCATACATTTACTTAAACCGCCGCGACAGTCAAATTAATTACCCATGCACGGGATTTTATTATTTCCATTAAAAAGCGCGCGCGCAGCCTCAAATTAAATCCCGCAACGATAAAAACCACGGCATCTCGCATAAATCCCCATTAATCCTTCCCCAGCTCGAAAAAATCTCGAGCAACAACTTACATGCATAACCCCATCGGCTCTTTTCGATCTCTCTCAATAACACTTGACCTTGTCAACCCCCGTTCACCCGCAGAAACCAAAAGAAGTAGCCTCGCGCGCGTGCCATGCACGTATACGAAACTCGTTGTTATTTTTTTCCCTCGACTGTGCATTGTGCGCGAGTACATAGGTATAGGGACGACGAGGAGCGACGTCGACGTGGGAATCGCGAGAGTTTCAAAGCGGCGCGTGCTGCCAGACTCTCGATTGTAACGGACAATGCCGAAGCAGCTCTTTTTTATCCCCCCGCTCGGGGCGTAATTCGACTGGTGCGATTGGCCGTTCTCACGTGCGACTGAACAAGCGCCGCAGCTGAGATTGTGTACTATTTTCGATTGAACTAGAGGTTGATGGTTTGTAGGTCGTAGGGCTGGGGAGTTGGTGACGTTGGGTTGTCTTATGTGAAATTGAGTATGTGGATGTGGAGAGAGTTGGCGAATGTTATCTTTATGTTGAAAGGAAAAGTTTTAGGATTCATTTGCAATTGACGATATCAAGACTTGACTGGATGGAAATTGTGGATAAGGCTGTTGAGTACTTGTCGACAGACATGGTATTAACTCAAGCCGTTAGTTGCTCTAGAAAATTTATTTACACCTGGAAGGTAGAAAAATAGTACTGATAATGTAGTTTCTCAATATCGCGTGACTACTTGTGAACGTTTTCTTTACTTAAAATACGATGTCTACTTGAGTGTATAGAATTTTCTTTAAGCACTTTGATAAATTTAATTCCTCATATCTCATTTTTACGGGCAATAGATGATTTATAGTTCATTTGTTCAATCACTTTGAAAGTCTGCCAATGTATGCACATAAATGCATAAAAGTCAAAGTAAGATTTCAAAATTTCATTTCATCAACTTAAAACAACCAACGTAGTTTTGCTAATGGTTTTAAGTGCACTAAATAATTTTCTACACTTTCATCAATTAATATTCGCTTTATCAATGTAATATATTTCTAGAAGATGGCTCATGACATATCATATAAAAATAAACCAAAACAAACTTGCATATCTAATTTGGTTAACACAACTAACCATCTGCTCCATTATCAAGGATGATGCACCAACATCGCCATAGTATAGCTTCAGCCACGGCTTTAATCAAGCATCTGAAAAAAATGATCGACCCATTAGCACGTGACTTAATCACGTTTCCCGTTGAACGGCCCAGAAAACTTGCGCGGCGCGCGGATTCGCTTTCCGCGCCCTCGCAATCTATCCCATTACGCGAGCCTATACCTGCGACGATTCAGTTGATTAATCCCTACTTGACTTTTTATGTACTCCTAATTCCGGAATCTAATTGAACTCGATTGATGCCGGTTGCAGTCACCGTTTCGACGTTGCAGACACCAGTAGGCGCGCTTTGAGAGTTTATTAATTGAAGCAAGTAATTTATCGCTTTTCTCGGAAGATGTGTGTATTAAATATAGTTGAGCATTGCACATATCACATAAATATATTAAACTATCCAAACATCCATCAGAGTTTGATTGCAACCCACAGAGCTGTAAACAGTGCTTGTATATATACACTCTTAAATCGTATACGATTTTGCAATTCCCTTTCTCCGCTAATCCATTATCGTAAAAAGAGCCGCGGCGGAATACATTGGAACTCGGAATCTCGCGCGCATTAACGGGGAAGAATGTTTTGTTTGCCTCTCGTTGCAGAGTTTTTTTCTCCCTCTCTCTCTTTCTCTCTCCTAGAGCCGTATAAATCAGAAAGCGTGACTTTCGCTCGCGGCTGTATCAATTGATTCGAGAATAAATCGCACTTCGACAACTCCGACTCACCGAGAGTGCATACGTGCAGCAGGCAGGCGCGCCTCTTTTTTTAATCTCAATAAACTGCGAGTAGCGCCGTAATTTTGCCATTCTCATTGTTGTTGCGCACCTTTTCCTCGCGGGCGCGCGTTCTAATAAATTGCCCCTTATATACCTCGCGCGATATAAAGTTCCGTGTAAATCAGCACACTCCGCGCACTCTAATCTGTGTGAAGCAATTTGTGTTTGAATTCTAATCAGCAAATCTCCATGGTGATTCAGATTTTATTTATATACTTCATCCGCCTTTAATAGAGCGATTCGACTAAAAATATTCTCCGCCTTTCACCCTGCACACGATACTTTTCTTCTTCGTTCCCATAGTCATCGGAAGTCATCAAAGGACTCGTCGCGTGTGTTATATACCCCCGATGCGTTCATTACTTGCGTAAGACCCTCTCGCGCGTTGGAATAGCTCGCTCGAGAGATAAAGGAGCGAACGAGAGAGAGAGAGAGAGAGAGAGAGAGAGAGAGAGAAAGAGAATCACAATTGAGCATGTACAGAGGCGGACGCGCTGCAGTGTCTCTGGAACGCGGATGCGCTGCCGCCGTGCTGCGCGCGTGTATTTTTAGTGCCTATCCACCTCTCTCACTCGACGTGCGGCGGCGGCGGCGGCGGCGGCGGCTCTTTCTGCGAAAAACTTTTTGTGCGCCCGCTCTCGATAGCGAACCGAGTTGACGGTTAATTTAGGGTTGGCTGGGTGCTGCGGCTTGTTATATAAATTTCGTAAATTGTATAGGAGGTGCATGTTAAAACTACGAAAAATTATATCAATACTTTCACGTGACCGAATAAATAAAAATAGCTTTCACAGAGTAAAGGGCAAAATTCTGTTTCAACAAAAACCAATAAACATCAAGTTCAACGTGTTTCTCTCCTATAACATCGCAAAATTTCCTCGACACACGCACTATATACCCTCCCTCGCAAAACTCACCGCCAACTGCGCTTGGCTCCTGTAATGCTAACCCCATGGTTATTACACGTCACAACGTTCCCTCTCTCTCTCTCTCTCTCTCTCTCTCTCCTTATGCTACTATATAAGCGCTACCACACGAGCTACTTTGCGAGACCTCGCTTATAAAACTTTCGCACTGACAATCGAGCGCGCATACACCACCTCTCACGCACGCGCATATAAATATACACACACGGTGCGCGCGCGCGCGATTCGCGTTACAATGCGGCGTGCATCGTTCTTAGAAGCGATAACATAATAACGCGCTCTCGCGCGCCGCCGCATGCAAATGCGCGGGGGAGACGCGATACGTGACAGAAGCAGCAACGACGGGGAGGGAGGAGGCCGATCATAACCGCGAGGGGGGAGGGAGTGGAAGCTATCGATCGTCTACCGGCCACGAGTCGTCGTTCGTTCCATTGTTGTTGTTCCTACTGTTGCTGCTGCTGCTGCTGCTGTGTGTTTTGTTGCGAGTATGATCGTGACGTCAGTGCATCGGCGTCCGCTATGCGCTGGCTATACTCGTGCAGTACCGCGGCTGTCTCTGTTGTTCTGTATATGTTGCCGCGGAAAAATTTATATGATTATGAGGGAGGGTGAGAGAGAAGGTTAGTGTGTATTGCTGAAAAAGGTTTTGAAATTGCGTTAAAAGTATTTTATTGCTATGCTAACTTGTTGTTATAAGCGGCTCGGGTTTTAGTTAAAGGGAAGTTTGAAAACAAGTGTAATAAAATTGTCGGTTAATGAAAACATTTAAATATGACTCTTATGCCAAAGGGGGTTTTTATATCGAAACAAAAATTTAATATATTCGTATATTAATAAGCTACCAATTACACAGTTTATTGCCATAAGATGGCTTGCATTGGAAAAACACGATATTCTGAGTCACCGTAACGAGCCACCTCTTCTGCCATTACCCGAAGATTATGATTTTTTTTTTACTCAAGCTCCGCGCGACCTTCGCCATTTTTCCCGCATTCCACGCTCTTTCTCTCTTTGTGTCTCTTTCTCTCTTTCTCTCAACTGGAACTCAAAAACGAGTTTTACAATCGAATGGGACTTCGTGCCGCGCGCGTTCGGTGTCTCGTCGCCGTCGCCCGCGGGGAGAACTACGATGCATCCGCTTTAAAAAACATTTAACACGATTCTCTACTTATTCTAAGTAGTTCCAAGTAGCTGCATTACGAAGAAAATACGTCGGATGGGACAATTATCGTAACTTTTGGGATTTTTT
>JAPYZO010004124.1:0-12134 GCA_030522905.1 Torymus flavipes | reverse complement strand
ATGTCACGGATATCGGATAATGATAGTGCATTTAAAAATGGCTTTTGAATGTAGGCAATAGAATAAGATCAAATAATTTTGAAGAAAAAAATAAATTAAATAAGCTTACCAGAAGATTTGTTATGCATAGGAGACATTGTAGAAGAAATATTCGGCAAGCATTATAAAACCATACAACAATCAATTTCAATCCCAAGTAATATTAGCTCCAACAAATTCTTAAGTATCTGCTTTAAATGATGAAATTTTATTAAGTATTGAAGGAACAGCGCGTGAATATGTGAGTGTGGATTTGGCAAAAGATTCAAATAGTAAAAGTGCAGAAAATTTGTTTCCTATTGAATTTTTTAATTCATTACTTCCTAACGGATTACCACCTCATAAGCTACAAGTAAAAAAAGGTGCTATAATTATTTTATTAAGAAATATAAATTTATCAGAAGGTCTCTGTAACGGAACCAGATAAATTTATCAGAAGGTCTCTGTAACGGAACCAGACTAATTGTTTTGGAAATGAATAAGTATTTCATTTATGCAAAAATAATTAGTGGATATAAAACTCGAAAACAGTATTTTTGACACGGATGAATTTATCTCCTGCTGAACATGAATTTCCTTTTTACATGAGTAGAAAACAATTTTCCATCCTTTTTTTAGATTTAAAAAACGCGAAAATCGTGCCTGTTTACAAAAAAGTATTTTCGTTAACAGAATTGAATTTTTTTTCTCGCGCGGAATGTCGTCAGCCGGAGTTTTTCACCCAGGGACTGTGCAAACTGGCTTTTCTTTATCAGGGAGGGCGCAAACTGGCTTTTTTCGTGGCAAAGCCGTTTGTTGGCTTTTCTTCGTCTTGGACGCTTGTTGGCTTATCTATACGCCTGTAACTTCAAAGTCGGCTTTTCTTCGTACCGCGCGATGAATTAATTAATTAGAAACCGAATTTGTCTTGTCTTTCCTACATTATATAGCAATGGAAGATACTCACGGATATGTAGTAAATAGAGAAACGCAGGAAAATGTAGAGCTTGTCAAAATATGTAATTAAAAAGAATTTCATCCACGAAAATAAAGGCAAGTTGAAATAAATAATGGTAAAATTTACTAAAAATAAGTCGGAAATCCAAGATTTCATGCAACATTTAGTAGTAAAAATGGTTAAAAGTAACCCTTTTCAAATACTTTCTCATATGTACACGGGTAAATTCGTAGGCAGACGCTTAAATTTGCATGGATTATGTTCTTATTAGTTTCATACATTTCTTATTGATATTTACCTGGGATATCCATGGGCATCCTTCTTTCTGGTAAATGTTACTATGATATTTTTTCGCAGTGTTCACGTCGGAAGTAGAAAAGTATGTACGTGTAGGAGGAAGGTAAAAAGTACGAGCGCTGGGAGGGGCTCAATCGAGTTGAGGCGAGGTCAGGAAGAGGCGGCAGAAGCCGAGAGTGGGACGGCAAAAAGATTTCGATCTTCTATCCCCCGGCTCAGTGATGGCCTAGTGCCTTAGATAAAGCTGGGCCCCATTGTTCTCCCGCGAGTCGTTGCTCCGGCCCGCCCGGTCCGGCCGAGCAAGACAGAAGCGGAGACGGACAGGGACGCAGACTCGGCCGCGGGCGCTGCACAATCGAATCGATCCCGTTATACATATACGCTCCACCGCGAATAGTCTCCGTGCATATCGATGTGCACTACCGCTCTCTTATCTGCGCGCTCATGCTCTCGTTGACAAAGTTCCGCCAGAAATCATCCCCGGTTCCCGAGCCAGCCATTATTCCATTAGGGATAATTTTCGATCGATCCCTTGCCAACTGGAAGCCAGACGAAATATTTTCGGGATCGAGTCTACAGAGGGCCAAAGTGGCTGCGCGGAGCTGTCGCAAGCTAGACGAGTTGATATGCTGTGTACCAAAGTCGCTCGCATTGGAGTTGCGCGCGCGTCCGTGACTCGATCATCTGGCACTTCTGTTCTCCCAATATTGTCTTACGCATCCCCTGACTCCCTGCGTCTCCCCCTTATTTGGCCCCGTGAAAATATTGCCCACGGCTAATCCAACATGACATTTGTCTCCAACTTGTCGCCGCGTTGTCGCTTGCAGCAATTACCCCGCAGACATTTTTTCGTATGCGCCAGCTGAGGAGAAAAACCGCTGCTAACTGCTTTAGCAGAAAGCTTTCTCAAAGGCTTTTTGATCTTTAAGGCCTAATAGATGCATACATTTCAGAAATATTTGAGGTTAAAATTTTTTTAACTTTTTTTTTAAATCGTTGAGAATGACTTGATGTATCATCTTGAAATTTATAGACAATTTTATATGTGAAGTAGATAATATATGTGCAAAATTTTATCAAGATCAGTTGAATATTTTTGGAGATATTCAACATTGGAAACTTTTGTATTTTAAAAAGTGATTTGTTTGTCGCACGATGAATGGAATAAAATTGGCTTTTTTCTTCCTTTTATAGAAGGTTTGTGATAGTAAAGGTAACATTTTTTGAGAAAACGTGTTAGGAATGTTGTTTAGCACAATTGGAATTTAAATACACTGTTTTTGTAAAGTGTGTGTGTATGTGTGCGTATGTATATCCGTACATTTTTGTTGAGAGAAATCTAGCTATAATCGTCAAATATGATGAATTTCGAGACCTTCCAGAAAATGGACGTACTTCTGAAAGATCTCCAAACCCAGCAACGATAAAAATTATTTACGATTTTTTAATATTTTATTTTTTTAACCAAGCTCATATTATCCGGTTTGATCAAAAAAATATCGATAGGTAAAATATTTCACCTTCCTCAATATACGCCAGATGCGAGCACTATCACTTGTCGAGGCTAACTCGACACAAACTTATAAACTAAATTAACCGCTAAAAAGTTCAACGAGAAAATAAGTTCACGTTGACAAGATTTTGGCCAAGACATCGAGAGCGTCAGTTTAAAATCGGACCTTCTCTCAGTTACAAGTTCGAAGACCCGGAAGAACCGTGCGGCAGGAGCTCGCAGAATTCCTTCTTGCTCAAAAAACCCAAGGTGCTTTTGTATTTTAAAAAGTTATTTGTATTAGGATAGGTTAGCCGGTGTGCATAAGACGTCGAGGCAAGAGTCTGAGAGTGTCACGCCGATAGCGCCAGTTCCATCGTGTTGGGTGCACAGTGTAGGCGAAGCTGCAGGTATCGCTTTCCACGAGGAATCCTTTTGCTGGATTTCCGGCGGCCTCTGCCATGCTCAAAATATGGGCACTTACAAGTATTTCAAAAATACGATGGCGATCGTTCGTATGAAGAATGGAAATTGACCGGCAGGCAATTGGTGCAGGTAAACCGTACAGGTGGGGAGTTTTGTCAGCGCTGCGACAGCGCGGAGGCAGGAGAGAAAGGAGATGGCGAGGGACGAAGACTTGAACGACGTGGTTGCGCAAGAGATTTTTCAACTCGGTCCGCGCACCGCTCGCGTAACGCGTTGGCAGAAACGTAAAACCGGCTGTTAGCTGCTATGCCCTGCTGTCTCGTTCCGCGGGGACTTTTAAAAGCGGCGTACAGACATAACGACGCACGACGCACGACAGCGCCTGACACGAGTGTCGCGGAGCCAGGTGAATTTCGGCCGTACCACATGCCGCGCGCCTCCTCGATCTTGATACGCCGCGCTCGAGACGCTAGATTCTTAGCTCGCGATAAAATGCCGCGCTGCAGGGATTCCAGATACAAACACCCCGGTCCTGGCCACCTTCCATTCCAGCGTCGTTCAATTTGCTCGATTTCTCTTTTAGGTCCATCCTATTCTCTATTTGGATTGCTCGTTAAATCGCGTTAGCGCATTATTAAATAATTTTGCATTTTACCCCCCGCCCCTTTTTCTCTTTCGGGAGAAAGCTTTGCAGCAGGAAATCACTTTTTCCATCTTTATTTTTTAAATCTCAGGCATAATCGCTTACCAACGTTATTCTCTATAGACGTGAAATGAATATATGCGTATAAAAAGAGAGCGAGAGAGAGAGAGAGAGAGAGAGAGAGAGAGAGAGAGCGAGAGAGAGAGCGAGAGAGAGAGAGCGGGAGGGAGGGAGGGATGGAGAGAATTCCGCACTTTTTAAGACTTCACCTGCTCACCTGTTACGAAAGAGCTGTCGTGACTTTTAAGCAGTGTACAGATTAGTGGTTTTTGCATTAATAAATTAATCTGCAGAGTCGCATAAAAGTCTAGATTTATATAAAGAAGGGTTTGGTGGTGTAAAAATTCTGCAGCTAAGGACGTTGTCTAGTGAGTTTGGCCGTTCTCTGACATTGAAAGATCATTATCACACTCGAAATATATTAGTTTGATGAAATACTGAATTCAAAGTCCGCAATGTTGACACTTATCCCGCGGCTCATGTGCATCTGGTAAGAGGTCGTGAGAGTTCCCCACTCGGAGAATATTCGTGGATTAGCAGAGATTAGTCGGGCAGTTAATCATGACCGAGGGTAAGTGAGTCGCCGTTACGATAATTTTGAGGCCGACCAAGTTCGGCCGTGTTGCTTGATGCAGTTTGAGGGGAGTAACTCGCCGCCTCAGATTAGCTTGATATATTGGAAAAGCCGAACGAGAGCCGAGCTAAACCGCCAAGCAGTACGCCACTGCACTCGCGGAGATTCTGGATGTCGCAGCGGTAATTTCATTAAGGAGAATCTCGTGGCTTTGCTCAAGTAATTAGAAACAAGAAGAAAGGAAATAAAAGGTGATTTTGAGCTCCGGTGGCACTCGGGGCTCGGTTCAGAGTATCGAGCGCAGTTACAAGTTCGAAGACCCGGAAGAACTGTGCGGCAGGAGCTCGCAGAATTCCTTAGTAATAGGATGGTCGGTAATATATACATGGCCGCAAAGATGTATAGTGGTAGGTGTATACTGGCGAGAGAGGCCGAGGAGCCAGATACGATCGCGAGACGTGAAACCGAAAGTTTCTCTATGAAGCTCCGTGTCTTGCCTCTCTCTCTCTCTCTCTCTCTCTCTCTCTCTCTCTCTCTCTTTCCCTCCCCTCTGCTTGTCCTTCTCACTCTCTTTCCCGTGTGCCTGCCTATATATGCGCGCTTGCATCTGATGCGCGAGCGCCGTCGAACCGAGCCGCGCGGAAGAGAGCGCCGGCAGCCTCCAGACAGCCAATAATAATTCCTTCTGACGCAATATTCGCAAAGGCTGCTTTTACGCTTTTTCCATTGCCGCCACTCTCTTCCTCTACGCGCACTTTCACTTTTTCATCAATTATTTTCGATTATGATGCGCGATACCACTGTTCTCCCCATTGAGCTTCGCGCTTTTTCATTTTTCCGGGCATTTTTTTCAGACGAGCTAATTGCACTTGCTGTCTGAAGATTAACACTTAGCGTGTCATGCGATGGTTGAAAATATTTATAGGTATATTCATTTACTTTTATGCAAATCGAAATTGCATTTTCCGTTGAAACATCTTGATAAGTAGTTGACAAGACGGTCGTTAAGTAACATTTTGTCCACAAACTGTTTATAAGATTGACGCATTAAATATGTGTGGCAATGTGTTTGTGTGGGTGTGTGGATGTGTGATGATGATTTTTTTTTTTTAGAAAAAGGTTTAAGAGCAAAATCTGAATAGACTCTGGTTTAGCATTTTTGATGGGGCTCGTCGCAACCACCCCATCCCCAATGTCGCCGTGTGTTGGATTCATACTAACAGACGGCATTTCACGGCCATATTATAAACCAAACCGTAACCCAACTCTGTCCTTTCTATCACCTTACCTTACAGACCCTCAGTAAAGGTGTACCAAGGTCCACCTTCTGTGCCCTTAGTCTCTGCGGCACAGTTGTCAAGCATTACTTCGCGGGGGGAGGGGCGTAAGGCTTCTGCCCGCTTCTATCTGATGTGGTCGACATACGTCTTTAGTTGCTTTTGATCTACTCAACCTCTTCTTCTTTTTCTTCTTCTTTCTTCCTCGTCCTTTCTAAGCTTCTTAAGAATATTTGCTAAATAGTTGCTCACTGCGCTCCATCCATCCTCCGAAGTCGGCATAGTTATCATAATCGACTCAGGAGTTATTCTGATCTGGAGGTAGCACTCAAGTTCTTCTCGTTCCTGTTGAAATCATGTGCAGTCGCAGAGGACATGTTCAGCATCCTCCTTTGAGTTCAGATATACTTGGCAGTCCTTATGGTCTTCTAGTTTAAATCGGTAAGGTTCATTTGACGGAGTTCACTACACTTTTTTACATCCAGTGTGATAATATCGCATTACATCTATGTTCCTTCTTTCCATCTTTTTGTCTCCACCGCTATTCACGTGGTGTCGATAACTAAGCTAACTGCGTACAGGACCGGAAACCGTATTGGTGTTCGACAAGTTCAACTTTTTCTTCAATAGCCTGGTCTATTCTAGGATCTTACCCGAGGTGTCCAGCATGCAGAGCAAACTGTATAATGAAGGGTACGCAGGTTGCTTTTTTCCTTTTGGTAGTAGCAGATGCGTCCTTTCTTCCAGTTGGTGGGGAATATTCCCTCTTTGAGACATGAGTTGTACAAGTCTAACAAGACCTCTGGATGGACGTCAATAGCATGTTTCAATACGATTTTCGGAATGCCATCCGAACCCAGAGCATTGTTATCTCCTACCTTGTTGTAAGCAGTTAGAAGCTTCTCTGCCATGCTTGGGGGAATAACTTCTTCATTTATCCCAGTTTCCATAAAACATGATTCGTCCAGTTGTCTAGGGAAAAGTGTAGTCAGAACCTGGCGTAGTAACTCCGGACACTTGGGAGGTACGTAGCTTCCCTGAATCTTTTTCATTACTATTGTATAAGGTCGACCTCAGTAATCCTGGTTGACCTCGACCTGTAATGCTTTGAGGCACCGCCGTTTGTTGTTATGGGTTGCGATCTTAATATTCCGTTTAGCGTTCTTCACTTTTTAGTGGCAGGCTTCCTGCCCTTTTCTGTTTTGTAGAATTTCTTTCTTGTACGCTGGTCCTGTTTTCTGGTCTGGTGGCATTCGCTACGGGCACTCTGAATCTTTTTGTTCTACCAGTATAGTGGAATATTGGTGGTCGTCTTTGTTTAGCTACCATTCTTGGCATTGCAGAATCGCAGACTCGGATCATATTGTCCGACCTGTTTGGCCTTGGAGTTCGCCGTGCCAAATATTTGTATTTCTTCCAATGAAAGCAAGATCTCCTTATCGTAATCCTTCATTTTCCAACCGACTCTATTGGTAATTGTACATATGCTGTTTCCCTGTTTTGGTTTACCTTACCCCATTATTATGGTCTGGTGATCGCTATTTGTAGTGTCCACTTACGGTTCACCCGTAGACTGAACCAATTAGACAGCTACTAACATAACGTCAGATCTACAATAGATTCCTTATCGCCTCGTTTGTAGGTAGAACTGCAACCTTAGTTAACTAATACCAAATCTAGAAGAGCAATTCCTTCCAGTAGTGCTTTCCTCTTTGGTTATTCTTCTGACTGGTGTCCATTGTTCAAAACAGCAGTTGCTTCTGTCCTGTGTTGTTGTACAGTTCTTGGTGATATGGCTAACATCTAAGTGATCGTCTCCAAACTGTTCATAAGTGACAGATTTCGGACATTTGAAACACTTTCAGCACATTTAAGGACAGAACCTGGAAAATTTATAACTGTTTTAGGCTCAAATATTTCTATCGGAGTGAAATAGATTATTTATTATTTTTGCTCGGAACACTTTTGGCAATAAGCGGTGATCTACGACCAACCAATCGGCGACTATCGACGACGGTCGAGGCATCAGCAAGCATGATGCCGCGATGCTCGACGACTCTTGGTCGCCGACGAGGAAGGATGTGGAATGCATGCTTAGAAGTCATCGTTATTTCATCTCAAATTGTCACTTGAACATGTTGAAGCGTCATCCCATAATCTGAAGCAGCAGAGATATTACAAGTAGTTTCATCAGTAATATGAGGAGTCCCCAACACGAAAATCTTATATTAAAACGACATGACTATTATTATTTTTTTTTTTTTTTTTTTTTTTATATATATATTAAAGTGATATGACTATTTTCTCCGGTTCTCCGGTTCTCCGATTTGGAAGTACATAATTTCTTTAATAAGATCGACGCATTTTTATGGAACAATTTTGGGACAATTTTCGGATAATTTTCTGACAATTTTAGGACGTTTTCAAACAATTCTTATATTAAAATGATACCACTACTCGCGGGCTCCTTTTTTCATTGATTTTTAGTTCATAACCTTTGTTCCTTATAAAAGCTAAAAATTTTTTTGTGATCATTTTTATGTATTTCCGATTATTGGGAACCACTGTAGGGAGTTAAAATCCTGGATTTTTTAACTCACTCCCGTGGTTATCAACTAAAATCAAATGAAAAAAGGAGCTCGCGAGTTGTCTGGTTTCTTAGCTCTCGGCCGAGTTAACTGGTTCCTTAGCGCTCGGCCGAGTTGTCTGGTTTCTTAGCGCTCGACCGAGTTGTCTCCTTTCACCTCTCACCCGACGATATGTATAGAAGCTCTCTGACAGCGCGTATGCAATAATAAGAACATAATTGATTATCAGAGTTATAAATATATTGTTCAATACATTAATATTTAGCTCAAATGAGTAAGTAAAGGTTAAGTAAAGAGTTTTGAAAATTACCTTTACACGTTTTAAATATTTATTTTAAATATTTTGAAAGCACTGCTAATTTTACACTGATGCGGCATTACTTTTGTTTCTTTTGCGTTTGGCGCTCCTAGCTCACGTTGCATCGACTACGCATTTTTATCGCGTTATGTTCCAACTATAATGGCTCATGTAATACCCGCAGCAACTCATCTTCACTCTTTTCTTCAGTAAACTGACGATCTTTTGTATTATCTGTAAAAGAAAAAATCGATCAAAAATTATTTTGCATACATCGCAGTAAAAAGTATAAATGAAGGTATCGATAAATACCTTCTTAACTATTCGGCACCTTAAGCATGATGCCGTGACTTCCGTGGTCGGTAGTTAAAAATATATTTCCAAAAATCCTGTAACTCATTGTTTTTTATATTAAAAAAACTATTTAGTGCTGCATTTGAAAAAATGCTGTATCCGTTTGACTTCTGTTCAGCCTATAAGATATAACCGATAAGTATACGACAATACCTAGATTTTTTTTTATCAAACTTTCCAGTGTTACATTCAAAATGTTGCTGCCGTTCATAATAATTATTTTTAGCGCATGCAATTATTGAAATGTTCATGCTATTTGTTATTTTTTTTTACATATCGCTGTATTCATTCAAATGCTGCAGCCGAATTTTAATTATTTTTTTAGGTTTCTAGCGCAGCATTTACCATAATGATGTTGATGTTCTATAATTTTGTTTTAATTATGAGTTAATCAAAATGTTGCTATTAATTTTTCGATAATTTTTTTTATTCAGCGTTTTTGAATGCTGCAGCTGAGTTGCGAAATATTTTTTTCACTTTTCAATCATATTTATCAAAATTTTGCAATTAATTTTATAATTTTTTTTTAAGTTTAGAATTCAAATTTTTAAATTATAAGATTTCTTTGTACACAATGTTTTTAGTGTAGATTTGGTTTTTATGCTTTATATTATCACATTCTATTTTTGCATTGATCAGTGATAGCACTTTCAATTATTTCTACTTTTAACTCTTGACAGAGCTACGTAGAATTGACCATGACTACAGACTGGTGTTTGAAGGTAGACACTGAGTTCATTGTATGATTGTCCTTGTGATTTATTGATTATCATTGCGAAACGTAATCGTATCAGAAATTGTTTGTGACGCATATTAAATGGATTTTCTTCTTTAGATGGTGATAAACTTATTCTTGGAATTAACACTAATTTTCCTTTGTTTTTACCACTTAAAATTCGTGCTTCAATGGAATAGTTCAGCAATTTCTTCACTGATAACCTTGTTCCATTACAAAGACCTTTATTTAAATTTAAATTTTTTGGAAGGATCACTATTGCACCGACATTTGATTTCAACTTATGTGGTACAGGCCACTGGGAGTTAATGAATCAAGAAACTCAGTTGGCAAAATAACATCGAGATTTTGTATATTATCATCCTCCGCTGTATCTATACTCAAATATTCAATAGTATGTCCTTCCCTTCTGCCCTTTCATTCTATTATATTAAGCTGATACACTTTCGTTTCTCTGGTTGTCCGATTCTGTGTGACAAATTTTAGTAGTTACAATCTTTTATTATATTAACTGAAAACATTTACGGTATACCGGTTCTCCGGTATCCCTATAAAACGTACGCCAAAAGCCGCAACGGGACGCAGATAAATAAATTAGTTATTAACAATTTAAGTAGCAAAATTACTTGTTAAATGGGCTATCTCATCATCGAGGAAATAATCTAGACCTTTGACTGTTCTACGAAGGCATTCTAATATCGCCAGAAAATGTTCGTCAATCTTTTATATTAAGCTGATACAGTTCCGGTTCTCCGGTTCTCCGTAAATTTTAAATACCTAAAACTTCCAATAAAATTTGATTGTAAAATAAACATTTTTCCAATATTTATATTTTCAGATTCTTTCTTTTTATGTAAGTAAATCACTCTTTCTCTCGGTTTGCTCACATCCTCTCCCTTTCTCTCTCTCTCTCTTTTTTTCTAAGTAAGAATTTTCTCAGAATTTTTTGGCATCGCTGAACGCATGAAATTTTGATGAAACAAAAAAATTAAAAAATACGTGTCAAATAATTTTTGGAGAAGAACATAAATATTTTAATTTCAAAATGATAGGTAACATAGGCATACGTGGACCACCCGATTTAAGATCGAGTTTGAGATGGATTCGGTCTGTATTGTAAATTATTAAAATAATCATTAGCGATATTTAGATAATTGCCACGAGTCGTATCCGTTTTATCCTACGTTTGGGGGATTCAGGAAATGAATTGTAAGCGATAAGGCTTATGCGAACAGAAAATTACTAGATCGTATTTTTGTGTCTGAAATAGGATGTAATAACGGAAACCGGATGCCTTCATCCCTAATCGCTAATTAAAGTTGTCACGCGATTTTACATAACTTAAATTTTGATCTTACACTGGGACCTGGGATAACTATTATTTTTGTAAAGGTGATTATCATACTTATTGTTATTAAATCTTTATTTGATGATAAGAATTTTTCCATTGGTCTTACAGTCTTATAAATTAAATTACATTCGACATAAGTAATATTTTTAATAATCTTTATTTGAGCCTTTTGGTCTAAAAATGGACTTGATTTACACTGATACTAACACAATATTTAGGTTGCTAAATAATGCAATGGTTTAAGAGTATTAATTAATTCGTAAGAATGCAACTAGATTTCAATAATTTTTTTATTGATGTTTGTTGATCATTCTATCATTCTTATAACGCACGGCTGTAGGTTAAACTAATAATTTTGTTTTGTTCCAGGTGAGTAATGATGTCACTGATTCTACCGAACATATTGTCTCCACTCGTAAGTAAAAAGTGAGGACTTATATTTCCTTTATTATTTCCCTTCTAAATGCTAAGTACTGTAAAAATGATTTGAACAGAATGCGCACAGCTTTCAAAGGAACAATTATACAACCAATTCACTTCAGATTTACTTAGATAAAGGTTGAGATCAATTATTAGGTTAATATATTAATGTTATCGTTTCGATAAAAGTTATTTTGAGGCACGATGGTTACTTTATAAGAAGGTGGTAAGCAAGAATTTCCGGAAACGTTTTTTTTCCGAGGTATTGTCAACCTCAGAGCCTAGGGGTTCAACAGGGGCGTGCGGAGCGGGAGAGGTGGTAAACCAGGATTTCTATATACTTAAAAAAATAAAAGCTTTTTTCCTTAACCTTAAGTCTTAAGGGAGTTCTATCCATTGACATCATTGGTCAAAATAGCAACTGCTTAGCTTCTGCTTGACTTGTGCCATAAAGCTATGAAATTCAAAACTAATGCTAATTATCTGTAAAAAGTTAATAATTTTATATATAATAAATGTTGATAACTAATAACGCAAAGCAAAGCTGTTTGTATCATATTTGCGTGCGGGTCGGCCTCAATAGTGATTGTTTTGAATTCTGCGCACTGCCCGCGCTCTATGTTTACTGGTTTACAGGTATGC
>JAPYZO010004123.1:0-11672 GCA_030522905.1 Torymus flavipes | reverse complement strand
TGAATGAACTCGGTCGTTCCTTCTCTTTTGTTATAAGTTCGTTTAATAACAGATTTTTATGTTTCAATTCCGTGTTTAGCTCTCTAAGTAGCTGGTTTTTAGTTTTTAATGTACTTACAATATGGTCTTTGTCTTCGTATATGGTTTCATTTAGTTCTGAATCATCAATTTGCATTTTATCTTGCTTTATAAGGCTTTCATAGCTGGCTTTGAGTGTACTGTATTCTTTATTCATTATTTGATAGTTTTTGCTGAGGTTCTCAATCACTTTTACTTTGGCTTGCAGTTCTTCTTTTAGTTTTATAAACGGAACACGTGTAGCATCTTGATTTGAGGTTATGTCCAAGTCATGTTCATCACAAAGCACTAATGCACTGTCCACGTAACTTAATTTATCACTTTTTTCCTATTAAAGTCGCTTTTATGATAGACATTACTGCAATATATACAGATTACCGTACTATTCACTTTATTCGGGTGACAATGATAGTTTATATAGGGAGGGACTACCTCCGGAGGCAGCGCACTCGCCGCCATCTTGGCTAATCTATAATATATTAAGTTTTATTATTATGGGTTCACTCTTTTACCTTTGCTAAATTAATATCTATTGATACAACATGAAGAGTTCATCTACGACTAATTATATCTCTTAAACAAATAGCCTCGACGGTGGGTACAAAATTCGATCTAATCCGACCTAACCTGGCGCCGCGTACTTAGTCGGGGAAAACTCTAGTTCCGCGCTGCCCAGACGATCACACTATTTATTTAGGTGTGGAGTACCTGAGTCCCCACCTTACGCACCGATAGCGATTTCCTATAGTTTGGAGCCCGATATCAATACACGCGGGGTCATAAATCTCGGGCAGGTTCGCTCCGGCGTTCATGCACTATCAGAACTAGAGTTAGAGCCAATAGCACATCTCACCTTACCTTTGTTCTCCGTGCCGACGGCAGTCCTTCGATGGCTCGAGTTTTATGGTTTTGTTTTTGATTATCTCGATCTTTTGGAAATCGCGACTCGTCACTAAGAAGGAATTTTGTTTGTCTCATTTTAATTTCCTTCTTCTTATTTAATGAAGAAATTATTTAAGAGGAGGAAAGAAAATAGACATATATACGACCAGGTCATCACAAAAGCTTCCGGAATGTGCACAATGTCTGGGTCAAATTCATGTCAAAAAGCTTTCTCAGAAGATTGCAGGAACTTTTTCAGACACTTTTCAGGAAGCTTTCGAAAAGTTACTGGAAGCTCCATGTAGTCTGTGGGAATCTCTGGGAATTTTCCAGTCGTCTTCCCCGAAATGATGAGGGAAGCTTACAAAATTTAAGTTTATTGGAACTTTCCAAAAATCTTCTATGAATGCTTTCGGGAAGTGCACAATGTCTGGGTAAAATTCACGATGTAAAGCTTCATTGGAAGATTGCAAAAACTGTTAAAGAAACTTTTCCGGAGACTTGGAAGTCTTAGAAAAAATTTACTGAAAGTTGGGATGTAAATAAGTTACTGGAAGGCCATGGGAATCTTTCAGTAAGCTTCCAGAAACCTTCCATGAAAGATTGTAGTCATCTTTCCAGAGACGTTTTTTTAAGATCCTTGAAAAAGCAACTTAAAGCTGTAAATAATATTACAAATTTTCACTTACGAGTATCAACATCATTACATGTAATTTAATATTTTGGTCTTCTCACAAACTTTATGTCAGCTTTCAAAAACCTTCCGTGAAGCTTCCAGGGCTGGTTCGTATAATCGTTTATGTCAGCTTCCTGGAAGCCTTTTCGTAAGTTTTGAGCAATATTTCACCGTTATACTTTTGAAACCGGTACCTCCGCGAGACACACATGGTAGCGGCATCGGCAACGCCGCGGCTTTTCCCTGTGTCGTGGTCTGTCTTTGATGTATTGAGGCCCGTAGCACGCGCGTAGCGTGATGGCGCCTCTCACTCGGCCAGGCAAGTGAACGCTGCAGCGGCCGATGCGCCCGTGTACAGATTCACTTGCCGCGAGTTTGGACTTCTCGCGATATTCGTCGTCAGTTGGGCTCTCTACTTCTTCTCCAGGTGTTGGTGATGGAATCTCGACACAGTTCGGCTGCTTCATCAATAGTGCAGCAACCTCTTCGCCCGGGCAGTCACGCAAGTAGCGTCATGGTCCTCATTAACCTCACTTCATGTTTCTGATTGTTGTTGTTGTTGTTTTCAGAGTCCAGAGTGAAACTGCATCTGCTGCGCTGTTGCTTCTCTCCAGGTAATATTGACAGGGCCTATTAATTTATTAGCCTTTTCCAGATGCGAGACTTTCTGTGTCTCGCCTACGGAGTAGCTGGGTGAGACTTTCCACCCCGGCTGGAGGCTGCTACCTGCTTGGACTGCACAGTGAGGTGGTGACTGCGCTTGAGCCTACCTGGCTCATGGTCGAGCTGTCGACTCCTGGCTGCTGACTCCTGGGAATGCTGGTGCCTCTGAGGTTCATCTGTTGGTGGCCGCTGCAGTGTGTGCTCGTCCAGTGTTTAGGGAGTGTTAGCAGTGTATTTATGTGGGGACTCGCATAGTGACACTGGTGAGGATAAGGGTAGCATGCGAGGGGATAGTTTCTACATTAGGTGAGAGGATGGGTTCTTCTAGGTAGGTGTGTGAAGGTAGTGCGCGTTTTGTATACCCTCCGGACGGTTAATATTCTTAATATGTGCCAGGCGATGGCTTTTTAGTGTAAGGTGCAGGACTCGCTCCAGGTGATCTGCGACTCTGAGTGCATAATTGTGCACTACGTAGGCCACTTAGCGGAACAGCACCTTATTATAGGTTTTTCTAATATTGTAAGTCTGACTTTATAGTCAGCTGTCGCTTATTGGGACATGGCAAATTGCCATGTTACAGTGTTAAATATCCCACATTGCGGAGATAGACGATTAGACAACACACATAAACTTTGTATGCTTAATTTCTTTTTTTATAGCGATAAAAAACTCAGATACATTTTTTCTTAAATTTGCCTATCTTCAATAAAAAAAGAGAAATCCATAATTTTCTTCCTCCGATTCTGAATCCAAAATTATAGTACACTAAATAAATACTGTTACAAGTAGCGATCCTGCCAGGATTGGAGCTTTTTTTTTATATAAAAAGTGTATACGAGAGAGCACGAGTAATGCAACCACTCATTATACAATTCGGGATTGTGGACTCCCAACGTCAACAGGAGATTATCCTGATCCTCTAGGAGCAAGTGCAAGAATTATGGACGATGTGCTCTACACTCCTTATGGATGGAGCAGCTAGAGACCAGCGTCACGACGCGGACGTCCTCGAGGCAGAGAACGAGTGTCTTAAGGACTTAGTGCGACAGCTTAAGGTCAAGTGTGGAGAACACGTTTGTGAGCTCTTCCAAAGAATTAAGGCTGTTGAAAACTCAATGAGCGACCTCAACAAAAAGTTTGGCGAGATGAAGTTGGAATGAGAAAAAAAAAGAAAATCTGAAAAAAACGAAAAAAAAATAAGCACACACGCTAGTTGGAGGGGAATCGCGGAAACGGATCTTTCTCATTAAGTGACGAGTAGGTGTGACAACCCGACAGTTTTGAGACGAAAAATTCGTTAAGCATCAACAAAATGGTGCTCGGCTAGACAGAAGAAGAAGGGCCCGAGCAGTTAGAAAAGCGCGGGAATCGGTTTTTCGGTAAACGACGGCTTAACGTACCAAGTTTCGAAACTTGAGTTTTGGAAATCAGCCGGAAAAACGAAGGACGAAGAGAGAAAAAATGAGAGTGCTCCAGCTGGGGCCTCGGGAGAAAATACTCGTTTTCTACCGAGAAACAGGCCGGCTGGGGATAATCGTAATTGGAGGGAAGGGCGCAACTACCCCCCCAAGGAGATCAGAGATCCATGCTTTAGACATAGAGGTCAAGGAGGATCTGGGCACAGCTTGCGGTGTGCCGACGGGAAACTAATAAGCGTTGCACCTCGGGCCCCGGATGAAAAAGAAAAAACACAAAAAGTGATGCAACGGTAAAGGAGAGCATAGTCATGAGTATTATGGAGGACCCAAGAGGAATAGATTCAGGAGAAAATGATGAAGACACTGCAGAGAACAACGATAAATGTCCCGAGGTCGATATAGAAATCGAGCGTCTGCTAATACGAGGATTAGTGGACACCGGAAGCTCGATCACCTGCATCTCTGAGCAATTTTTCCTTGAAAATATAAAGAGCATTCAAGCGTGCCAAAAGCTACCAGTAATTGGCCATGTAATAAAAGGTGCAATTGGTACCAAGTCGGCAAAATTAAAAACACAGATTTTGGCCGAAACATTGATAAGACCAGAGAAAATGAAAATTGTTTATCTAATTATTCCAAAGCTTGCAAGAGACTGCATATTAGGAATTGATGAACTTAAAGAATATCAATTCATAATTAATACGCCGGAAGAGAAACTGACTGTGAGGAGAATAGACGGATATCTACACCTTAATTATTCAGGTGGATTTTGTAAAGACGAAAGCATGAAGTAGGTGGAAGTACTCACGATTGAGGAGGAGAATTTAGACTGCGATGAAGATACAGAAACGTGGATAGACGACGAGGAGCAGGCACCCAAGTATGATAAGTGGGGTCAGTTCGATTCTATACCCGAAATTTCGGAAGTCGATTTTTTAGACCCTA
Organism: Torymus flavipes; assembly: GCA_030522905.1. NCBI lineage: Eukaryota > Metazoa > Arthropoda > Insecta > Hymenoptera > Torymidae > Torymus > Torymus flavipes. The sequence goes on along the minus strand of JAPYZO010004123.1, from coordinate 7,010 downwards.
TAAAAGGTAGTACGGATATGCATTACGATGCATGCCGTAGACCGACGGGGAAATAGAGGGAAAACTCCAAGGGTGCACAGCAATAAGCCCATTTACCCTCAATGCTTTACGAAACATCCTACAGAAGTATCGACCAGTCTTTTATAAAAAAACCCAACAGAATTCATCAATTCGAATATGAATTGTAAGTGCAAGACAAGGCACCTTTCTTTGTAAAACCCTACCCCATTCCAATTAATCACCGACTGCAAGTGAGAAAGGAGATACAAAAGATGCTGGATTAAGGGAGAATCCGAAGGTCAAAAAGCAAGTACATTAGCCCTTTAATGACGAGTGAAAAAAAAAGATAATTCAGTCAGGGTGTGCATCGATGGGCGGGAGCTCAATAAAAAACTTATTATGGATCACGAATCGCCAAGGAATATTGAAGAGCTACTGTAAATTTGTGAGAAAATACAAGTTATGTCGAGCTTAGATCTCACAAGTAGCATTTGGCGAATTCCAATCAAAAAAGAAAGTAAGCAGTATACTGCATTTATGCACGAAGGAAAAATTTATGAGTGTGAGGTATGTCCCTTTGGGACGAAAGTCAGTACTGCTGCACTTGTGCGAGGATTAGATTTTGTTCTCCGAGGACTTGGAAGCAACATAATTAACTTCGTTGACGACGTGTTATGTATATCGAGCAGTGAGGCTCAGCACCTTATGCATTTAGAGCAATTTTTACGTCGAATTTAGGAGTATAACTTTACTCTTAGTTTTAAAAAATCTAAGCTTTTCATACAAGAAGTAGATTTCCTTGGATTTACCTTTGCTACAAAAGGAATAAAACCTCAAGAAGAGAAAATTGACTTAATAAAAAATTATCCCACGCCCCGAAGCGTCCGATACCTTAAAGGTTTTTTAGGGCTGGTAACTTTTTATACAAAGTTCGTACGAAACTTTTCAGGTGCCCTGCTTCCATTCCATCGAGTTGCACAGAAAAACGTAAAATGGGAGTGGGGGGACACTGAAAATTCTGCTTTCGAAAATATTAAAGAGCTTTTCGAAAAGCACATCGTGCTTGCGCACCCTGACCCCACGAAGCCATATATTTTATACACAGATGCGAATAATAATACGTTGGGAGCAGCGCTCGGACAGATCGATGATGAAGACGACGAGCGATTAATTACATGCATTAATCGCACTTTTCGCCCTAGTGAGTTATCCTACATCGTCACTGAGAAGGAACTGCTTGCAATAGTATGGAGCTCGCAGAAGTCAAGCACTTACTTAAGAGAGGCAAAGGTATATTCAAAACGGACCACCAAGCACTTGTATTTTTACAAAGGTGTAAGTTTTCGACCGGCAGAATTCGACGTTGGATGCTGTTAATCCAGGAGTTCGATTTCGAAATAGAAGATGTAAGAGGGAAGGATAACATTGTGCCCGATGTCCTAACTTGAAACCCCCCACACATGCCAAACGTACGTGAAAAGCCCGGCGAGATAATCTTAGCCCTTATTTGCAAAAAGAAACTTGATTCTGAAATTGAGAAATTTCTAAGAAATATTTCAAAATTTCAAGAAAATGCTGAAGACCTTCAACGATTCAAGAAGATGGCCCAAGAAGATTCTGAAGAATAAGACGAGGTAGCAGCAACGTATATAAAGAAGAATAACATTTTGTATAAAAAGGCAGGACAGTAGAATACATTGCTATGGTGCCAGACAAGTACCAAAGTAAGCTCATCGAGGCGGTGCACGAGACGTACGGTGATATAGGCGCAAACAAGACCAGAAGCCTGATCGGAAGCGATTTTTATTTAAAAAACCTACGTGATAAAGTCGCATATATCGTATCAACCTGTGATATGTGTCAGCGAAGCAAAACTGCCACCCGCCCCTCGAAAGCAACGATGCAAAATATTCTACCTGAGAAACCTGGCGAGCTTTTATTGATCGATTTTTATGGTCCACTCCCAACCTCCACCGCGGGCGTGAAACATATTTTCGTTACAATCGATGCATTTAGCAAGCTAGTGCTTATAGCCAATAAGGAGAGCTACTACAGCAATAATTATAAAGAAGATTTTCTCAGATTACTGTGAGAAATATGGCAAGCCAGAGAAAATAATTTGCGACCACGGTACGCAATTTATTGCGAAGAAATGGCAAGATAAGTTGGAAGAGAAAAAAATTCAACTTATTTATTTCTCTATCAGACATCCACAAGGAAATATCGTGGAGCGTGTGAATCGAGAATTAGGAAAATTTTTCCGAATTTTCGTGAAAGATAATCTCACAGCGTGGGCGTATTGTGTGCCATTAATTCAATAGATTATTAATGAAACTTGCTACGAATCGACGGAAACGACGCCACACGAGCTACACTTCAACCAGCGATCAGCGAGACCATGGACAAAATGGATAAAAAAGCCATTATCCACAGAGGAGAGCAAAAGTCATGCTGAAAAAATCGAACGCATGAAGAAACGAGGTGCATGACGGAAAAAAAACTCACGATGAAAGACACCAGGAGCTTTTCCGGAAATTCGAAGTCGGAGAAGAAGTGCTGTTGCGTGCAAATAACGTCAGCGATGATGGAAAAAAGGAGATAGCTAAATTCTTCTCCAAATACGAAGGCCCCTACAAGTTCAAAAGGCTAGTAGGAGAGGCAACGTATATCTTGGAGAACGAGGATCATGAAGAGAGGGGACAGTTCCACACACATGATCTCCTTCTATATAAGCGAAGGAAAGAAGACATCCAAACATGCGCGGTTTTGTTTGTGTGAGGGTATGCGCGGTTTTGCCCAAAAAATATACATACAAGCGGATTTACCTAGCTTGTCAACCAATAGATAGACTAAATGGTTTCAAATGACCTTTTAGTGTATCTGAACTTCAGCGAGGACGAGAGCGAAAATCTGTGCGTGTTGAACCGTTCACTTGAACTTGAACGCACAAAGCACTCGTCTCGCTACTCGAAGAAAAGTCGAAGCCGTAAAAACGCTTCGACTTCTACGCACCAAAATGTAGCCGTGCAGACAGAGGACGAGGAGGCACATGCGTACACGAACGCCCGTACACTTACACCTAGTGGATCCTGGGGGAGACGCTTCCGCTGCAAGCCGTATCGTAGTCGTGCAGCCATGACCGACCCGATAGCATGCAATAGCACGCAGAAGAAAAGCACACAGGCCGAGAAGAGAAGTATTCGGAGCATCACGAGCCTCCAAGCTCAACTCCGACGAATAAGGAAGCATCGAGAGGAGAAGAAAAAAGAAGAAGAAGAGAGAAATGAACTTGAGTGTTTCAATAAATTTATTAAGTTTACAAAAAAAGAATTCTTAAAGTCATGGTGTGCGTACCGTGCGAAAAAAAGGTAACTTGGTACGCGCCGCGAGTGGAAAAAAATAATTTGTAACTATTAGTGAAAGTTTAAGTAAATTACATAAAAAATGCGTATGTTTTTCTAAAAAAAAAAATGGGAGTTATTTAATTTATTGGTATCTATTTATGGTGTGTTGTATGGAAGTGTGTGTGTGTCGGAATATATAGAAATAATTAAAAAAATAAATTCAATAAGGGGACTATGTAACGGTCCTAATTTAGCAATATTCGAGAGTAAATGTTTTTGTTACGAATATATCGTTTATTTGACAGTGATAGTTAAAGTAGTATTCTATTAAAGAGTAATTCTCTATCAGTTATGTACTCCCCTTATAAAACAAGATTAGCGCATCGTTAATTAACGACTAATTAGTTAGTTAGGAAGTCATCTTAATAAATACATTATTTGTAATAATTGAAATATGAATGTTAAAGAAAATTTTTAACCCTGGTCGGGCTCAGGATTATTGGGGGGGGGGGGGACATTTACTCAAATAAATACATTACACGCACGTAAATTAAAAGCACTATATGAGTCTTTATTACAATTCAGTTATATGAGCGCCAGCCCATGCCGCTCTCGCGGCACGTTGCACGGACTCTTATACTATCAGGGGAAAACGCGGGTTCACGATAAACGCGCGGTCGCCGCCCCGACGCGGCTCCTGCACCTTATCTTTGAGTGCTCGCAGGCACTGTTATTTTATGACACTAAACTATTAAACACTGTAACAAATTACTCGACGCGCACACACGGCACTTCACACACTAGAGAAGAGGGGAAAAGGGGGATCGCAACTCCAAAAAAACAGCACTTACAGTGGCGGGGACTTCACGGCGTGTCGTGGCTCTGGCGAGGTGACTGCACGACGACGGCGGGCTCTGCTGCTCTACTGGATGGATTGACGTATTGTTTAAGTACTTGCACTGCTGGTTGAAATATTACTTTTCGTGCAGAGCTCCTGCAGTGTCTCGCCTGTTCGAGCCCTGGCCGGGAAGTGTGCGCGTTCTTTCGGTTGCCGTCTTCTTGCCGGCTGCTGGTCTTGTGCGCAGGCGCACCGAGTATCGCGAGCCACGCGTGCTCGGAACCTCCGCGAGACACACACGGTAGCGGCATCGGGAACGTCGCGGCTTTTCCGTGTGCCTCGGTCTGCTTTGGATATAGAGGCCCGTAGCACGCTCGCCTGCGCGGTGGCGCCTCTCACTCGGCCGAGCATGTGAGCGCTGCAGCGGCCGGTGCGCTAGTGTACATCTGGACTTGGCATGGCTCTGACTTCTCGTGATATTCGTCGTCAGCTGGGCTCTCTACTTCAAGGTGACGGGATCTCGACACCGCTCGGCAGCTTCATCCATAGCTCAGCAACCTCTTCGCCCGGGCAGTCACGTAAGTAGCGTCCTTGTCCTTCTTAACCTCACTTCATGTTTCTGATTGTTGTTGGTGTTGTTTTTCAGAGTCCAGGGTGAAACTGCATCTGCTGCGCTATTGCTTCTCTTCAGATAATAGTTACAGAGCCTATTGATTTATTAGCCTTTTTCAGATGCGAGACTCTCTGTGTCTCGCCTACGGAGTATCTGAGTGATAGTTCACACCCTGGTTGGAGGTTGCTACTAGCTGAGACTACTACGCTGGGTGGTGACTGCGCTTGAGCCTGCCTGGCTCATGGTCGAGCTATCGGCTCCTGGCTGCTGACTCCTGGGACTGCTGTGGCCTCTGATCTTCAGGTGTTGGTGGCAGCTGCAGTGATCATCCAGTGCTTATGGAGTGATAGTTTTTATGTGGGCCTAACTTAGTGACATTGGTGTGGATAAGGGTAGTATGTGAGGGGATAGGTTTTATATTAGATAAGAGTGTGGGTTCTCATAGCTAGGTGTGTGACGTTAGTGCGCGTTTTGTATACCCTCCGGATAGGTAATATTATAAATATGTGCCAGGGCGATGGCTTTTTAGTGTAAGGTGCAGGAATCGCTCCAGGTTGTCTGCGACTCTGAGTGCATAATTGTGCACTACGCAGGCCACTTATCGGAATAGCATCTTAGGCTAGATTTTCTAAAGTCTGTAAGTCTGACTTTACAGTCAGCTTGTCGCTTCTTTGGGCATGGAAAATTGCCATGTTACAAATTATAAATAAATTTGACCTAGAATTTATATTCATTTGCTGATTATTAACGTAAAGTTATAATAAAGTAACGCATGAGAATAATATAATTTGAACGTGATCTTAAGAAATATATAATATAAATTTTCGTATAGAATAAAATCTAAACACACAATAAGAAAGATAGAAATGCGATATTTAGGATAGGATGAGGTGTAGATCGATCAAAACACGGCCGGCTGTCGGACAAACGTAAACACAAGTTCGCGCAGTTGTCGAATTCTCGTGACGTCACGAGCCGGCAATACGTGAGCGCGCTGCGAGTATGTTTGTGTTTTATCCCCATCCATGCGTGGAGAGTGGAGAATCATTGAGTGTAATATCGGTGTGATGCGCGGTGATAAAGTGCGCATAAGTATGGTGGGGGATCGCTAGCCAGAGCGGATTAATCGCGCTCGATGTCGATCAGTCCGCCTTGTGGAGCGAAAGAACACGCACTGGATACAATCCTCCACTTGCACATATAGTCCTTGACTTATCTCACGAGGTATTTGTGTGAGTTGAAGGAATTCCAGTGTGAGTGTTAAATATCCCACATTGCGAAGATAGACGATTAGTCAACACACATAAAATTGTATGCTTAATTTGTTTTTTTTTTATAGCAATAAAAAGCTCAGATATATTTTTTCTTAAATTCGCCTATCTTTAATAAAAAAAAAGAGGAATCCATAATTTTCTTCCTCCGATTCTGAACCCAAAATTATAATACACTAAAAAAATACTGTTACAGCTTCCTGAAATGTTTTTTAAAAGTGCTCAGTTAGCATGTGTAATTTAATATTTTGGTTTTCATACAAACTTTATTTTAGATTCCTAAAACATTCCATGAAGCTTTCAGAGCTGGTTTCTGAAATCGTTTATGTAAGCTTCCTGGAAGCCTTCTCGTAAGTTTTGAGTAATATTTCACCGTTGTACTTTTGAAACCTTTTAGTTAGACTTTTCTAAAGCTTCCTCGAAGCTTCTTAAAAAGGTTACGCCGAAACCTTTTTGGAAGTTTTCGTTCCAACTTTAGAATATTTTCTTTATTATGTGCCGGGAAGTTTGCTCGAACACTTCCTAGAATCTTTTAGGAAAGCTTCTCTCACGGTTAAATTGTAAATTCGAAAGGAAGCTTCCAAGAAGCTCTTTATTGGCTTCCAGGAGGATTCCACAGAATCTTCCCGTACTCATTTTCGATAATATTCCATGTAAGCTTTTGGGAAGCTTCCGTAAAGCTTTCATGTAATATTTCATAGAGAGAAATTTAAAACTTTTTAATTTAAAAAAAAAATGAAATCAGTTATAACAGCAGTATCGTATTTACAGAGTTTTATTGAACAAAAGGTTATGAAGTAAAAAACAACGTATTCGTTCAAAGGTTGACAGAATAATGAACTAATTCGCTCGATCGCTTTCAAAGAATAATAGTTGCTTAGCAACGTAAAAATAAAGAAAAGAAAGGCAAAACAAGTGCGCATTTTGGCGTACCGTCCACGCGC
>JAPYZO010004122.1:0-11738 GCA_030522905.1 Torymus flavipes | reverse complement strand
TAAAATTGTAAATTACACCATTTAAAAAATTCTATGCATGTTTCTTAGAACTATTTATACTAATATTTTACTTTTAGTTATTATACATTGCTAGTTTCAAACGTTATTTTAGCTGCTACCACACGCAAGAAAAGATCTACGTGAATCAGCTCGGTGGAGTCAATCGTGAATCAGTCCTGTGCCCGACGTAAACCAGCTCGATGCTACAAGATTGATCCACAACCGCACTACTGACCTAATTAACGTCGATATTTCTTTGCGTGCAGTTCTTCAAATTTCTTTTTTGGCCCAAAACCAATTTTTGAGCATGTAAATGTGTTACAAAAGAAGAGCTTTTCAAGTGCAAAAGTATTAATATATTGGATTTTAACGAAGATAAACATAAAATACGAAAACATGTAAAATCCCCATGTTATTTAAATAGGAAATGTTGACGCTTACAGGCACGTGTTAATGACCTCCAACAAAATTCTGCAAAGCGGCAAACTACTTTTTTTGGACCATATATTCGAACTAGGAGGCGACTCCTTCGATTAGAAAAATTTAGGAAATAACGGAAACCCTAATGTATATGTACGCACAAAGATAAACATCTCTATATTGACTGTAACATTATTAGCTATATATAAGCGTTAAGCGTGAAAAATTTGTTTCTGTGTTATTTCATTAGTGATCGCTATCCGCTCGCAAATGTTCTGAATCTCACAAATACATCTAGATAGGTATTTAGGTCCTCTATCACGGCATTAGAAAATTGTGCAAAAAAAGAAATGGGGTTTTCAAGAAAAATGCATTTTTCTAAAAAGTGCATTTTTCAGTAAAAAGTGCATAACTTGTGCATTTTTCTATTTTTTTTAAAATAACATAGATAACGTGAAAGAAGGTTCAAAACTGAGTAAAATTATGTGTTACGTGCTTAAAAGCATACAAAACTGGTGAAACAGTAGCCGTTTGAAAATAACATTTAAAAATTTTTTTTCTAAGTAAAAAATTTCTCAGAATTTATCGGTATCGCTGAACGCATAAAATTTTGATAAAACAAAAAAATAAAATACGCGTCAAATAATTTTTGGAGAAGAACATGAATACTTTTATCCCAAAATGATCGGTGACATATGCATACATGGACCACCTGATTTGAAATGGATTCGGCCATATACACAATTTAAGAACTTCTATCTCTTTATTCATTCTCTAGTTTATTTATACTGAAAGAGCGCCAGCGCGGATGCGCGATTAGACAAGGAGAGATGGGTCCCATATGCAGCTTTCTCTTTCTATTGCGCTATCGCAGCCACTTACCGGTACTTGCGGGCCGCCCCGGTACTTGTGCGGGCATTCTTATAGGTCTATGGTATGAACACTTAAATGAATATGAACACATTATACATATTCAATTATGATATCAATATTTATTAAGGAATTGTGACATATTCGAAGAAACATATGTTGTTTTTATATCGAAAAAACGTCTTAATACATTGAAAAGGAACGAGTTTCCAGTTTATGAATAACTACATTTTTACACATTTTTATTTGCATTTAAATACATTTTTTTACATAAATATACACTTATTTACATTTACATACATTTTCCATTTTCGCATCTCACGATGTAGTGTCATTATATGGCGTCGTGTAGGAGAAAGACAGAGACAGATTTCTTCGCGAAAACGAGTGATGGCGCGGGTAGCGCGCTGAACTTCTAGTAAATTAAATAATCCGAATTTCAAGGCATTTTCAAAAATTTATTGAATATATAAAAAATAGCAACATAAGCAGTTTGAAATTAAAATTTATATTTAACGTTTTGTAACGGTCAGCGCGTGAGAGTATGTATTTGTGTGTATGTGCACGAGACTCGAACTAGCCGAGCCTCGACATGCAGGTACGGCACGTGCGAACCGGAGCACGTAAATATCTCCCAATCTTGCGTGAAGGACAAGACCGGGAAATGTTCACGGGACAGAGAGAGAGAGAGAGAGAGAGAGCGCTCTCATTCTTTCGACTACCGCTGTCGATATTAATCACTTTTAGGAGCTTTTCCGCGCATGTGTGTTTATTACACCGGGCCGTCGAAACGGCGAACGCAACAGGGGGGTTTCTATCGGAGTTGCGTACATCGAGGTCGATCACCACCCTACAGTTAAAGCGCTCGACTAGATAGGAGGGGAGGAATGCACATTAGCTTCTACATTGTACGCTTGTAGGCCGATAAAATATTCGCGTCTTCTCAGCGCCGATAGCCAGCAGAGTTGGAGTCTGTGAAATGTGACGTGCTTGGCGTGGGTGGAGGATGTTTTTAACTTCTAGGTAACCTTGGAATTGGTCATTTACCAATCGCTCCAATATTATCGATATTTACGGTAGCTGGGCGATGGGCCTCGTATCGAATGGCTGTCGGAGGGTTTTTATCTTGGCAAGCAGTTGAATCAGCGCTCTCTTCCAGCTCATGGGGGAAGATGCTTGGGCCAGTGATGCATTGAAAAGGTTACTCGCGTCGGCGATGATGTTTTAAGAGGCCATTTTAAGCATTGGCACCGAGAGACCGTCGTTGCCTCTGGCCTTTGAGAAAGCTTTAAGAATAGCCTCAAGCACTTCAGACTCCTTGATCGGGCGGAAGTCGAAGTGACAGTCTAGCTAGGCATTACGTGGTTGGTTGGCGGCTACTTCAAAATCTTGCTCGGTGATGGATGGGTGCCGGTTTTCAAATGCCGCATAATGGGCATTGAGGATGGCCGCATCAAAGTGGAGTAACGGCGGTGGCATGTTGGAGGTGGAGACCAACAGTCGCCTTAGTTCTCGCCAGTTGGCTTCAGCTGATGGAGCTTCTGTGAGGCGTGATGCAATGTGGCGGTTCTTCGCCGTGTCGAGCGCATTGCAGACTTCCGAACGTAGCGTGCGGAAGCGAGCCAAATTTGACAGTGTGCTGGTGTCACAAGCTATTTTGTAGGCACGATCGCGGGTTTTTATCAACGCCCTAATCTGGGGACTCACCCACGGCTTGCGGCACGACGAGAGCGTAACTGAACGCAGCGGAGCGACTGCGTCAAATGCAGCAAGCATGGCCTTAGTTAAGGCACCTTCGCAGCGGTCGACGTCGGCTGCGCAAGGAACTAAAACCAGTTCAGTACTTGGAGTAGTGGCTATGAAGGTATTTGGTGGGAAATAAGCGGGTGTAGGCGCGATTTCGAGATGTTAGCCGCGCTCTAACTCACTCGGAACGATTCTTTTCAGGTCATGTAACGAGACATGCTTGGCTACTGGAATCGGTTTTGAGCATGCGAGAGTGAGTTCAATAAAATCATGCCCCACAATGAAGGGGGCAGTGGATTTTCAGTAGGCCAGAACGGCATGGAAAAAATTAAAACCGTCGAGGGTAAGGTGCTAGTCGCTCGCGAGCGGATTGATCTAAGTTTCGCTAATCAATACAGCGTCGAAACGAGACTCAGCAACCTTGGCCTCGAGCAGTGCAAAATGAGAAGAAAATAGGCCGTTCAGATTTGTGACCGGCGACAAAGGTTTCGGCGGTTACAGCGCGTGGCAGGCAGTTTTTTGATGGTCACGGAGGTGGAACGAGCGCGCGAATATCGGCTTGGCAAGGTACTGGGACTAACGGGCCGTTTCTGGTCGGGCGCAAGAATACCTTTAGATTTTTGACAAGTGGCCGAAGATCACCGAGCTGCTTATGTTTTGCAGTCACGTGTTTCAGGAGCTTATAGACCGGGTCAGGCCATAGCGCATTGACTGATAGCTTGGCGGCACCGTCAGCCATAAAAATGGCCTGATAACTAAGATCCTTCGGGTCTGGTGTCTTTCTGAGGATGTCATCGCGAGCTGCCGGACTGGCGAGAGTTAAGACTAACAAGCGAAGCTGGACGGCCGGTCGGGGTGGAACAGGTGCGGCAGTAGCAACTTGATCAGCACGTTCTGTGCGAGCCGGCAAGTTCCACGCGCGCCAGCCGACGACAAATGGCATATGCTGCTGCAGCTTTATGGCAGTGAGGAGAGCAGCTGCAAGTTGCAGGGGCTCATGCGGAACGGCCGGGGGGATCCCTCGCACGATAATTTCGTGTGGGTCCTCGAGCGAACGTTAGCTCCGTATTTCTCTGTTTGCAGCAGTGTTGCGCGAGATGTCAGCGCACATCATTGCCAGGTCAATATCAGGGCGAGCACTGAGAGCTTGCTGAGATTGCACGACGTTGTCAACGCGAGAGGCAAGGCTAGTTAAGGTGCGCGTGGTGTCGGCCATGGCACGCGAATTAGCAGCGAGAGTCGCAGCGCTCGAGTAGTGCGACGTTTTGAGAAAAAGTGTATGTAGGAAGGTGCGTCTTGGAGTGCTACTCTGATTGTACCATCGACATCGAGCTGGAGATAAGCTACGTCTATTCCATTCCTTTGATCCATCCCATTCATGTCTACTTGCGAGGTTGACGGCGCGACGGCCGTAGGACTGGCACAGTTTGCCTTTGGTACCGGCGCAATGGAAGGAGATGGAGTGGAGACACTCCTCTCGCTAGAGGTAGGTGTGGCCGACTGGGCTGATTCGCCGACGATAGGCGAAGATGGCCGCGGGTGGGCGGCGTCGAGTGGAGCTGAGGAGTCGCAGACCCCGGCAGCACTGGCGTCGATGGCCGCCGCATTGCTTAGAGTACACCTGTTGCAGCACTGTAACTGGTCGGCCACGGAGAGGCACGCAGAGTAAAAATAGCGCTGTCAGGCTGTACGGGTAGCGAGGGCCGGGTCGTTACGTACGATACATATGCAGCACACAGGACACTTTCAAGGCCATACGAAAGCAAAGCTCAAGCGGCTGCGCGCCGATACATATGAGCAGCGTGGCAACTGTATACGAGTGCAGGACTTACGAGGCTAGCGTCGATTGCACGCGCGAAAAGTACAAATTGAACGCGTGAGTAGATAAGCTTAAAATATGGGTTAAAGTACGATCAGTACGATACCACCCCACCTTTTCACCCCTAGAGTGGAGTATGACAACGGAAAACTATACATAATGTGGGGAATGATGATGCAGTGTTTGTCCGAATCATTCTCAGCATCCACGAAAGCCCTTTACAGTAGTTCTCGCTGATTTTTTACGTTTTTAACCTCTCACCCCACCTTTTCACCTCTAGAGTGGGGGACGATGATAAAATGTTTGTACAAATCATTTTCTGCGTCCACGAAAACTTTTTACAACATTTTTGGAAAACTCATTACGTTTTCACACTCTCACTTCTCCTATTACTCCTAGACTAAACTGGTTGATGATAATGACAAACTATACATAAAGTGGAGGATGATGATAAAATGTCCAAATCATCTTCAGCATCCGCGAAAGCCTTTTGCCGTATTCTTCGGTGATTTTTCACATTTTCTCCCTGTCACACCTCCTTTTCACCCCTAGAGTGGGGGAAGACAACGGCAAGCTATACATAAAGTGAGGGATGATGATGCATGAGTCGATCGAACTGTTTTCAGCGCCTACAAAAACCCTTCACCATATTTTTCGGGAATTTTTCCAGTTTTTATACATTTACTCCTCATTGTCACCCCTAGCGTAAGGGACGATGGCATTTTAAATAATTTTCCCTTAATTCGCATTAGCTTAGCTTAAAATTAAAAAAAAAATTTATTGATATCTCTATTTTCACCGGAGATATTAGATTTCTGTTAAAAAAACTGCGGTTTGACCCATAGTGTGCCGCCGAGCAATGCGAGTCAGGTCGGAAAAAGTCCTTGGAGACGCCCGCGAAAAACTGTTGGCGTCGTGAAACGAGCGGTCCCGAGTAAAGCGCGTGCGATGACCAGAGCGACTGTCGAGACGAGAAATCCCCGAGGTCGACTGAAAGGCACCAAGATGCGATTAGAGCCTGACGTAAATCGAAATACTTTCTCCCGGGCGACTTGCGCGCAACGACGTGCGAAGGCGTCCGACAAAAGCATGAGTTAGGGAGATGCTAACGACTCCGACTAATGCCCTTTTTCGTTCGAGTCTGTTTGTTACAGATGGCTGAAAGATCATTCGTGACAAGCACCGAGTGCGGCGTTTTGGACGCCAAGACGATGGTACGCGGCGTACTGCGCGACCTCATGCATCTCGGACGAAAGCAGCTCACAAGCCCGTCTTCGGTGGTGCTGGAGGAGTATTCAGAGGCAGTGGGAACACTGGCGCTCCCTTCTTCACCCATCGCCTCTCTTCATCGCCGATGTTGTGCCAGCTGAGGGTGGCCAGCGCAACCAATCTGAGAGAGGAGATTCCGATGGCGGAAGATGGCCAGATAGGCCCGGTTAATCTTGCCGAAAACCGAGGACCTCATGTTCCAGAGGCGGTCCAGCCATCTCCGGCGATGGCCCGTTCGGCGGCGTTAGAGCACCGCTTCAAGGAGGTACAATCGAGAAGCCGCCGGATCTGGGCCGAGGAAGGAGAGGTACTACAGGCGTGGGAGGCCTAGCTCGCCGAGACACCCTACGACCGAAAACTCGCCGGAACCTGGATAATCGCGTAGACGGCCTACGCGAGGACAGGGAGATAGTCTTCGCAGCCCGACGCCGGGAGGCCCTTCATCGAGCCGGCCGCGCGACCATCGCTAGAGCACCGTCTGTGCCAATAAATCAGGTTGCACCAACGGCCGTGGCGGAGCGTCAGGCCACGGCGCACAGTGGGCAAAAACCTATGAAAATTGGACGAAAATGAAGATCGCCTAGGAGTTTTGACAGATAGAAAAAAAAACACATGGAAGTACTACAAACTGGGATAAACTTCAAATCTAGGTACCGCTTTTTGACTCATCTACTACTCACTTTTTTAATTTTCATATTTAAGTGAGGTGTGGCATGATTTTTTTGAGAATTTTTCACTATATTAACTCATAGCAACTAGACAAATATTTAATTGCTTAGTTTTACAACACGTATACCAATATTTTTACGTATTATAAGCATAAAACGTGTCGCTTTGAATATTTTTAATGTTTATCACATTTTTATGGGACAATTCTGAATTTCGATTTTGAACTATACTGAAAACTTTACATTTCTAAGGCCATGAGTCTAATAATAAATTACGTAATTTTACTTTCGTTTCATTTTGATACGTATAATCTACATCTAGATTATACGGATCAAAATAAACAAGAAAGTAACATTATATCATTTATTATTAGACTAAAGGCCACAAAAACGAATTGTTTAAACGAATTTACTAAATTGTTTAAACAATTATTTCAACAATAAGAAAAATATCATTTTTTCCATTGAAATATGTTCTTTTATGAAAATAGAGACTATATTTTAAGAATAAAAGAACTTTTGCACTGCTCTTGAAAAACATAAATTAACAGAGTTGTGATTTTCTGAAATTTTAATTTTGCTATTTTCTTACTTAAAATCTGACAAGTTTGCAAGAACTTTATTTCAACATAAATATAAATCAAACTCTACATTTATATGCATACCTGCAACGATAACAAAAGAAGATCATTCAGCTTTCTAAAATATTTGTTTCATAAATTTCATAATTGATTATTGAAAATATTACTTATGTCGACTGTAATTTACAATTTCTTTCTGGTAAGAATTTTTCCATCGGTCTTACAGTCTTATAAATTAAATTAATTAATATTAATGGCGGTCAGATTGCCGTTGTTTATAATCACCCCCGCAGAATCTGAAATAAAAACTTGATTAAACCTGGAAAAAAATATTGTTAGCACAGGACAAGACAATCTGACTGCTCACCACCACCAAATTGCCCAACGTTTCGAGTCCGCTCCGGCTCTTCCTCAGGGACTGAAATGAAACCCGCGATACCACTCCCTATATATCCATACCTCCTTTTCTTTTCTTATCCCCACCACCAACCACCTTCCCCTCTCTAACTTCCCATTTTAACTTAAATTAATAAATAATGATAAATGTTATCTAATTTACTTGACTCTATCATTAAATTTACATTATTTCGATTTCTTAGAATGTGAATACTTTTAAGACTTTCCCTTTTATATTTGTTCTTAATCCCTTGGACCAAAATATCCACACTCCCAAAATCGAACGAATGCAAACAATTAAAACAATGTTCTTTCAAACCCGATGTAAAATTTGTGCTACGTAAACTATTCTTAATGGATTCATTGGATCTTTTTATTCTAAGTATTCTAAAATTTTAACCTGATATTACGCATTTCATGAGAAAAATAACTATGAATATTTATTAACAGATATTTATGACCACATATAATCATATAATAACCATAAACAGTTATATATCACTTCTCGTAATTGTTATCATTCAAAATTTTTACATCAATGTATATGACTATACATGAATATGAATGATTATAAATGATCATATAAGATATGACTACATATTGTTATTAATAATTATACGTTACACGGTATGACATAAAAGTATATATAGTTATATAGTTATACTAGGGGATAAAAAAATCATGTTAGATTATACATAAATCATTTTTATATAGGATATGTGTAAGGCGATTATAATGTTGAAATACACAAATGAAATGTTGATTAAGTTCAATGAAACTGATACATTGTTATACGTTTTTTTATATACCTTTATATATGATATTCATTTATATCCGTTTTTTGAAAAGAAATTTACACTCTTTTACATTTGCATACGTTATCGATTTCCTTCGGGGTACTACAAATAAAATATATTTGTATTTTTCTAAACCTTTTTATATACGATAAAAAAATAATTCCATCAAAAATGTATAATAAAAATTAAAGCAGAAACCAAATCTAATGTATAAATTTCAAAATGGATTGCCTATTATTATTATAAAAAAGTGAAGAAAAATGTGATTTATTTCTAGCAGATCTCTTAAACTAATTGAGATATATTGTATATTTTGTTTTTATCTTAAAATATATTTTCAATAATTTAATGATGAATAGAAAATAATATTTCCATGAAAAAGTGCTCGCCAATTGTTTAAACATCAATTGTTCATACAAATTGTTTAAATAATAAATGTTATAACGTTATTTTTTTGTATATTTTAATTCGTATAATCTAGATCTGTCCTCCGGCGAAAAAGTGCTCACCGATTGTTTAAACATCATTTGTTTAAACAGTTGTTTAAACAATAAATTATATAATATTACTTTTTTGTTTATTTTGATCCGTATAATCTAGATCTAGATTATACGCAACAAAATGAAACGAAAATAACATTATATAATTTATTATTAGACTCATGGCCTTAAAAATGTAATATTTTCAGTAAAGTTCAAAAATCGAAATTCACAATTGTCTCATCAAAATGCGATAAACATTAAAACTATTTAAAGCGACACGTTTTATGGTTATAATACGTAAAAATATCGGTATATGTACTAAAGTGAAAAATTTTCAAAAAAATCATGCCACACCTCACTTAAATATGAAAATTAAAAAAGTGAGTAATGGATGAGTCAAAAAGTGGTACTTAGACTTCAATTTTACCCCATTTTGTAGCCTTTCCATGAGTTTTTTTTTACCATTTGTCAAAATTCCTAGGCGAGCTTCATTTTCATCCAATTTTCATAGATTTTTGCCCACTGTGCGCCGCCTGCACCCGTGAAGCGACAGCAGGAGTATTGTTGGGACAACGCTACACCAGCGATGGGAGGATCCCGTCAGCTAAAGTAAATGCTTGCTACTGTCAAATAGCAAGGCAATTGTCGTAAGTCACCTGTCAAAGCCCGATCTTAGATCTTCTGTCAGTTTAAGTAAGGCAGTAGCAGTATTGTGATGCTTCCGAAATCCATCTTGAAGGGGATCGAGGATTCCTTTACGAATAACGAACTCCATGAGCGAGTCCTGGTCCCCATCCACGAACTCCTGATCGCGAACGAGATTCTCGAGGACTTTGGAAAAAATATTCAAGAGCGCTATGGGACGAAAGTCCGAAGGTGAAGATGGCGCTGATTTCCTTTTAACGGAATTAGTTCAGCTTTCTTCCAAGCCTCAAGAAAAGCGTTGCTGCAGAGATTTATTAAATATTTCAACTAGAAAATTACCAACTGTGGGAAGAGACTTGGCTATGACACTCTGCGGGATATCATCCATCCCTCTGGCCTGTGATACAAAGTGAGAAACCGCTAAAACAATGTCGTTTAATGACACAGAACTGAAGGTGAATGCATCACATGAAAAATTCAATAATTGTACAGCATCTTTAGTATTTTCAGAAGAGGAGCATGATAACCGCGCAAAGTGATTGTTAAGCACGGCCGGTGAAAAGACATGGAGATTGCTAGTCGCTTTTGGAAGAAGTCTCAAATTACGCATTTCCATCCAAAAGTTACTGTTGCAGTCAAATGTATTAGTCAATTTGTCGGTAATATAATAGGCGCCTTCCGACGCAGTGGCCTCACATGCCTCCTTGCGTAATCTGAGGAATTCTTCCAAAAAGCTGCGATCGCATGTCCGGGTGTGTCTTAACTTGAGACTACGGTACACTGTTATTGCATGCACGATCGGTCTCGAGTTCCACAAGTTTTGCAACGATGACGTCAGATATATTGATTTTTTCCCAAAGTAGTTTTCAGACATCAGGGCTTATAAAGCATCCACCTTCGACTCGAGACCGCTAATTCTCTGTGTTATACTGGGTAGAACAGTCAGTGAATCAGCAATCTCCGTAAGATTGGACGCAATACAGTCCTGCTGGGAGACAATCGCTTTCTTATCGGTGTCGCGAACGCTGTTTGTGTAAGTTACCAAACTCGATATAATTGAGTCGTTCTTGAGGATGAAGGTTTCCAGAAGGCTGGACTTGTTGAGAGAGAACGTAGACCATGGGAGCGGTGGCGTGTCCAGGACGCTGCTTTGAGTAGAGTACGAGAACGTCTGTGCGCTTACAGCTGTTGGCATAGGTGACGGTACAAATACACTGAGCTGTGAGCGCGGTAGAAACAAAGCCGGATTCTCCTTCTTTTTTTTCTTTTCTTCTTCTTTTTCTTCCATTTTCTCTTCTTTCTTGATGTCATATTCGCCCTTTTCCTTCTCTTCTTTCTCATCATTTATGTTGACGGTTTTCGATGGACTTCCTATAAGGTTTAGATGTGATGGGGGCGCCTGGAAAATAGCAACCCGCTCTGCCAGTAGTGTGGCAGTACGAACGGGTGCATAACAAGGACTCGATACATGCATTCTGCTTATTCTTGCGACAACCGCCGTCGAGACAAGTCGATTTTCAGAGCTTTTTCGCGCACTTGTGTGAATTAACCCGGATTCGTTGAAAAGATAGATAGAAAGATAAGCAGAACTTTATTTGCCTTTGCTGCAAAAAATCTATACAAAATTACGTGCGGTGAATTTATCGAGGAAAGTTTAAGAAACAAAATGGCGTTTTGAATAAAAAAAAACGAATAAAAAAACCAAGGGGCCAAGCGCAGCGAGGCCCCAAAATCTCGCACTCGAAGGAATGATACATTTTGTGTTCGGGTAGAATATACTATTTTTTTGTACGTAAGCCGCAGAATGACTTTTTGCGGCCCGTATAGAGGCCGCGAAATACTAAATGTAGTTTGGGGCCTAGGCCTTACATTTAGTATTTCGTGGCCTCTATACGGACCGCAAATAGTATATTACGACCCTAGGCCAGTAAAATAAGAAATGTCTCAGATCACATGAGTATACTATTTTTCTGCTCGACGGCGCCGGAAAGCGACAACTTCGTTTCGCGCAGCGGCCGGGAAGTTGGCGCTTTCCGGCCGGAGGG
>JAPYZO010004120.1:0-11890 GCA_030522905.1 Torymus flavipes | reverse complement strand
TACTCCTTAACTAACTATGCTCTGATGCAAAAATTGCTATGTTTTCATATAGAAATTTCTGCAAATTGAAGTAACAAAACGATCTCGAATCGTTAACGATTATTAAAATATTAATTTGAAGTTCTACTTGAAAGAAGCTGTAACAAACGTTGTTTATTCAACATAAGCAAGTCAACAAGGATCACATAACACGAGCGGAATTAATCGAAAAGTGCACAGCAGGAGCGAGTTGAATTCCATACGGGAGCGTGAGCAAATGCTCAAAAGCGCGCGACGTTGGCGCAGGCGCGCGAGAGTTAACAACCCTCGAAGCTCTACAGACGACGAGCCTGCGTACACTGCACGCGTAATACACCCACACACATACAGACGCACGCACGCACCGATCTTACGTGTGTACACGCAGAAGGCTCAACAACTACTCCGCGATAACATGTTGACTCTCCTATCGAACGCGGCGCAAGACTCTCCTACGTATGTGCATACATGCACCAGCGAGAGAAAGAGAGACACAGAGGGGGAAAGGTGGTTAATGTATATCCAGCAACAGCATCTTAACCGCGACTGCGGCAGTACCATTGCAATATACACCACTTTCCGGGCAGGAAAGTTCTTGCAATGCGATGAAAGTGAAGCTTGCAATTTGTTGTTTTCAAATTTTATTTTTCATCAATAGGGTTTGATTGTAAGTGCGAGCAATGTGTTTGCTGAATGAGACATGGAATACAAAATTTACATTCAAATAATCTTTGCGAATATACGTAAAATTAGTAGTTTAAAAGAATATACAGGTATACTACTTTAATCATTTTTATGAGATGAAAAGAAAAATATAAGTTTAGCCACAAAGTTTACTTTCTTAACCAAGCAGTCATTCTCAAAGTTCTAACAAAAGTAGCGAAATGAAAAAGGCAATAAGTTTTTTAAATATTTTTAGAAATTGAAAATAATCATACTAATAGCATTACCACGAATTTAAAACTTTCAAGCAGTTATTTAAAACTACATTTTTTTTTAAATCCACGTTTCTGTCTGTTCTCGCATTCTGTTATTTTTAAGATATTCTCGTTACCCCATTGTAGTGTATTGTTTAAAAGATAAGCTCAAATACAATAATTTAAACGTTTTAGTATTATATGCACATAAATACAAATAGAATAAAAACGCAACAGTTTTATACTTACACGTTTAATGACTTAATTTCATAATCCCACTGAAAATCCCACCACTAAAATCCCGGTCTGCGGTTCAACCGTAAGCTCACTTCATCCATCTTCCCCGGCGCAAACCCGTCCCTCTCCTCGACTTATCTACTAGTAAGTCCGCGGAATTCGCGACATCCTCCTCGCCTCCCATACATCCCCTACGTACTCGTTATACGTGTATATATATATATAAAAGAAACACTTGGCCGCAATCGCGAGAGGCGCAGTGCCGCCTTATAAGTATATCGCCTCCTCCCTACACGCCGCACCTACCGCAGCGCGCGAATCACGGAAACGCGCGTCGGGTGTTTGCACCTCGGAATGAACGCGTGTTCTCGCGAGAACGCTATAGAGCATCGATTTACGGGCGCACACGGAGGCTGCTGCGGGTGCGGTTGCCGCGCGGTATACGTGTGTGTGTCGATTGCTGTTAAAGGGGAGGATGCCACGAAGGCGTCGCGTGTGTGGGGATGGATTGTGGAGTTTTTTTAGTTTGTGTATGTACCGACACATGCTGTTTATAATAATGATTTGAAATGTACTGATATTATACCCGGGAAACTAGGAGTACTGTTAGTACCACCTATTGCGATATTTCGTAATCTACGTAAAGCCGTCTATATAATTTAGCGCATTTGGTGCTCAAAAAAGTTGTTTTTTAGTTTTCAAGTTCTGAAAATTTGAAAAGGAACCGATTGGCCGTCACTAATATATGATAAGTCTAATAAATTGTATAACGCATCGAAACTGTTCGAGTAACTAAGTAGATTATATTACACCGCAGTATATTTAAAATTAAAAACTTTTTATGCATTTTTTTTTTTGCAAGAAATACAAAAAAACTTGAAAGTTTCCAATATTGGACCAAATGTCGAACAATGGATTCAGTGTATAGCTTGCTATCGATGAGGGAATGAAAAATGTGGTGCGTGGAAAAAATTCACTCGCTCTCTTCTATATTCTTTCATCTCTTCCCTATAAAACCTGGAAATCATGTTTTGTTCAATTTTTATTTCGCTTTGAAATCGGGTGGGCCACATCGACAGCCTTTACCCTCTCCTATATTGAGAAAATTCATGAACCAATGAAATTCTATTTACATTAATTTTTTTTAAACTAATACTTTTCTTCTAGATAGTCAAAGTTTTTTCTTTCACTTATTGTATTAAGATGAAAAATTCTTGATAATATAATAAAAAATACTGATTCGCAGATACGTTTTTTTATAAAAAATGAAAAGGAGCAGGTTAAATTTTAATGGTAAAAGTTATGTACGCCTGGCGATATACATCTTCATCTACTGTCAATCATTTGATCTATACTATATTCACTTTTTCTTATTTTTCTACGTATGTCTGATCTTTACTGTATCAAATGCTATATTTGTATTTTAATAACAACATACAATTTCCATTCTGCGAAGAACGATTTAGTCTCGGACTTTCTTGACCCACTTATTTTCTCGACGTCAAGACATGTATTATGAACGTTACATCAAACCTGCTTACTGCATTAAATTGCACTTATATATTTTTTTATTAAAGGATCCAACTGTATTCCACACATTTAAAAATTACATTCAACCCTTATAAATCTTAAATTAGCAGCTGAGAGCAAAAATAAAAAAAATACACCTGCATTACTTTATATGACGGTAAAAGACGTAAACAAACATTGACAATTCTCCCAGAGCCAGAAAAGTCGGCCTTTATCAGCGATCAGTCTGAAAAATTCAAAGGACTCTCCGCCCCTGTCAACGTATCCGTGGCGCAAAAACGCTCGGCATGCATTCATTCATGACGGCAGAGTCCCCGCGATTTCGAAAGGCGGAATTAACCGCTTCCAAAATCAACATCACAGCCCTCGCTGTCGCGCGCGCTTGACGGAAAATCCACGTGCTCGCGTCGCGGGACACAAACGGCAGAACGACAACGACGACGACGACGAGCGCGCGAGAGAAAGATAGCATCGGCGCGCGCGCCCGCGGCTGCTGCTGTAGTAGTGGCACTGCGCCGAGCCATGTAATTGATTCACGGTAAAACAATGAGCCTCTGTGTGAAATTGCTCTCCGTGCCGTGCGCACGCGGAGTCCCCCCTGTTTATACGTCTCTCTCTCTCTCTCTTTCTCTTTTTCACGGTGCCCGGAGAGCGGTGGCTTCGCGCTTTGCGCGATTTGAAACTGGAGACACGCTTTTAAATGGTCGCTCTCTCTCTCGCTCTGCGCACGGTTCGCCCTCGCTCGTGCAGTTGCAAATATAGCTCTCCCTCTCTCTCTTTCTCTCGTATACGCGCCCGACCAGGTGAAACGCAATATGATGTGTGTGTGTGTACCTGTAAATACATGTCGAACACTTTTAATTCGAGACGTTCGGCTCGGAGTTTGATCGTGACACGTAATGTCGTATATGTTCAACAGCATTAATAGAATTGAAAAAGGAGATATTTTTACTTTTGGTGTATAAAATTTGCGAAAATCGTTGGAATTGTCTTATGAATACTCTTTGATATATTTCATAATTTTATATTAAATTTTACGAAAAAGTACGGTCTGAAAAACGAATATTTATAGGAAATATATGTCAGATAAATAGTGAAAATCCTGTAATATGTGTTACGATAAAACAGAAAACCCAGCTAGCAATCGTCCCGTATCGACGAGCATATTATTCGACATACATAACATCTGTATTACCATATGGATTCTTTACAGATGTACAGCTGCTTATAGGCTCTAACGAAGCAAAACCTTTTCTTTTTCAAAAATATAGACACACAGGCGGCGTGTAACGCGAGATCTCCTTTTCTTATTTCCTCCCGCGTGACTTTTCCGCTCCTCGCTCAACCGCAGGCTTCATTCCGAATTTCCTCTTTATCCACTTCTTTTATTCCGCGCGTTCATTATTACTTTTCCCCCTTTTTTCCATTTTGCCGGGGCTCCCCGCTTCTTTCGGCTGGCGCGCTTTGTTCGCTTTGCGCGCTGAATGACGCGTGGCGGTAGCGGCGGCGGCTCTTTGCCGAAAGGAATGCACACTCGTGTACGGCACACACATACACATACGCACACCAGTGCTGCATCAAAAATATAGCGAAAATACGAGGTGAAAGCTGCTGTGTTGCAGCGGTGGTGGCGGCGGGAGCGCGAAGCCCGCAGACAATGGGCGCGCGAGCGCGAGCGTTCACTTTTGAACCGCAAAACGCGGACGCATTGTCGACGTGTTTTGTGCGCGCCGCCGCCACCGCCGCCGCTCGAAAACTTATGGAAATGCGCGTATACGTACGTACGTATGGGGATAGCTTGTAAAAACGGTTTGATAGCGTTCTTATGAAAAGAGCCCCGTGACAGCCGCGAGAGCTTGTGTGCATTTCGCAAATGTTATTTCCCTCTCCGGTCCGCGTATGTGTGTATGCCTTTATCGGGCTAGTTTGCCGAGTTGAAGAAAAAGAAGGGTGTTTATGGGCCGATAAGTTTTTACCTTCCTGCGCATGTATACGCGGAACCGGTAAAAGTTTTCCATGCGTGCGTTATTTTAAATTTCACTTGATAAATTTTTATGCGAATCACTTTTTGGAGAATGCTTATCGAGTAAAAAAATATTCTATACTGAAAACTTTAATACTATAACTTTTTATTTTCCTGTAAAATGTCATTTTGCAAAAAATACTCGTTGATAAAAATAAAAGAAAAACAAAACTTGAATTCAAGCAGTTAATTATTCCATATTTTTAGTACAAAATCAGTATATCGTCACTTGTTATCTTTCCATAATTAAAACCAGGTCAATTCTTCATAACTTAACATACTTACTGATTCTCATTAAAACGCATACGTATCTTTAAATAGAAACTCGTCGACTTCATTCACTTTTTTTTTGTATTTCCAGATCACCGCTCTTTAACACTTCCGTGGCAAGGAAAGTAATGGCACGTGAATTCCTCCAACTCATATTGCGATCATTAAATCCAATTCCACCCAAGTGGGAGCCACGAGTTCCAGCAATACCGGGAATTCTTCGACACGTCATACCGTAGCGTAAAGAGAAAAAAAATCAAGAAAATCGCGGCACCCCCGCGTTTTCGAACACGCGTATATACGCGTCACAACAACATAACGCAGCATTTGAATATGAAGAGAGATGTGGGACTCGTACGCGGCAACAGACGCGCAATCTATTAGAGCGGGAGAGCAGCAGTAGCACAGAAGCCTTGCAGTTCTCTTTTGCCATCACGCACATGTATTTCCGTCTCATTCTTTGGTTTTGACTTTTTGCACGCTCCGCTCTCTCTGGCTTTGTTTTCTTTCAGCTGTCTTTGTCGCTTTCGCACTCGTTTTTCTTCCCTCGCATCTTTCCGCGCCGCATTTTTTTTTTGTTTTGTTTTCGTCGTAATTTTGATTTCACTTTGGGCTGAGCCTGTTTTGTCATCGAGGTTTACTTTTTGAGTGAGCTTCTCTGCTGAGTGAAATAATAAAGAGCAGTTATTATATCTCGGTAAACAAAAATGTTTTTAGGATTGAATAATTAATTATTATTATTATTAATTAATATGGTTTTATTTTTAATTTTTTCTTTAAGACACTTTAGTTGTAACCTTAGAATGAATTTTCCCTTTAATTTTCATCTTTTCTACTTGTGAGCGGTATTTTACATAGAACTCTCCCGGGACTGTATGACTGTATTCAGAGAACAGTAATGATGCTGGGAGCGACGATCATTACACTAATGAAGAATTTTTTTATACTACGCAGTTACAATTACAGTATTTGTAGTCTGTTATGTTCACTTTTAAAATATATTAATGAAAAAGCTGCTTTCATGTAACATATAGAACATTTTCTTTAATAACTAATTTTCATTATAAAATGGATTTTCTCGCTGTAACCATTATTTGTTCAATATAGAGAATTTATTTTAATTATTTTTCATTTAATTAATAAAATACCTTCCATCGAATAAAGTAACATCAATTCAATTAGCCGATTTTTTAATCAAACCACAATGCATTACGTGATGTAATAAAAAAAAAACTTTAATCAATGAAAATATTCACCTCGAAATAATCTAAAACGCTCCGATGCTAAAAGTGAAACCCGTGACTCCATCTATCATCGCGCCGGCCAACTCACTAGAGCGCGCGCGGAGCTTTCGCCTGGTGAGCGCGCACGTGGCCTGTATGTATACGCTATATGTATAGACGCGTTGCAATTTGAGAGCTTGCGTCGGTTGGAGGATCGTTGGCCCTTGCCGACAGTTTGCGCGAAGCGCAATAATGCGACGCCACTGCAGAAGATTTACGTCGGCGACGCGCGGGTGGGAGAATTAACTTTCGCGCAAGCTCGATGGAAAACTCTTTTTGTCGCTTCGCTCTCGAGGGCTCGGTTAGTATACAATGCGCAACTATGTGTCTATCTTTATGTTGTTTCGGTTTATTCGCATAATTGTACTTGCGCTGTTATATTTTCATCACCAAAAAATCCTTGTCTTGTTTCAACAGCATCTTTCGTTCTTAGATACTTTTCTATACGCTCCTTCCACTATTTCATCATATAAAGGCCGGCTTTATGCACGTTTAATATTTAATAAATAAATAATTAAGCGATTTTAAGTATGCTGGCTACGTTGTAAACGATTTAAAAACAAAATACTTTTCTCACAGATATCGTATAAAAGGTAATGATGTATTGGGTTTCCTTTCGAATGCGTTTAGTTCGAGTTCAGAAAAATCTGTGCGAAAACCTACAGTAAGCTTTAATATAATAACTCTAAAAACTTTCGAAAATAGTGTTAATTTTTCTCGAACATAAATTGCAGATAAAAAGAACAAGGAAGAGCTTGAAATTCAAAAATATGTATATATCTATAACTTGATTAATTTTCCAATTATGAGAAGGCAAAGACAAAAACCCTCGTATTTAACTTGCAAAACCTATCGAAACTCAACTAGCCGCACGTCTCAGCTATGCAAATCCTCGCCCTGGCAAGAGTGGGTATAAGTATCTATACTTTTCTTCTACGCGTTGCGCGCGCCTTTCCGCATCTTCTCTCGCTCCCTTGCGCTCATCCTCTCCTCGGCTTTTCTCAGAATCTCGAAGGCGCGCCACCTGAAGCCGGCACTGGCGCATCTTCATTTGCACGCGCGCCGCACGTGCGCGGCCTCTCTCTCCTGCTGCACATATACACGCGTGAAGTCGAGCGCCGCGTGCGCGATCGATCGAACGTGAGTTACCGGGACTCCCGGGCTGTTTCTCTCTTTTTTGCGCGAGCCCCTGCTCTTCGTTAAGACGCCGCTGCTGCCGCCGCTGCTTGCATACGTATGCATGCATGCGCCCCGCCGGAAATTTATGCGCGTATGCGCCTTTGTGACTTCCCCGCGTATACGCTTTCCCTCTCGTAAGCGCACGAATCGATAGGGCGCACACTCGCACGGCAAACGACGATTGTATATGTTTTGTACTTGGCTTTGACTTGCTGCAGTCACTCGATTTTTTTTTAAATGCTGAAAATCATTTCGCTTGTGTATGTTTACGTCATTTTTTAGTCTTTCACGAGGAACAAGAAGGAGAAGCGATGCTTTTTACCTTTTTATATACTCTTGAATAAATTTGTTATCTATATATTTTGTTTACTTTAATGAACTGTCTCGTATTTAAAGAAGACAAATATATATAAGCGCGAAGAAGCATGACTGCCAGATTTATCTCAGCAATATATTTCGAAAGCTGTATCTCTGCGTGCGCGTAAACACCTTAAACAGTTGCTTACGGAATGAGAGATTCGCACTGGCGCGCTTCGCGCGTGTGTATACACTCGCGGGGTAAACTAAATTACTGGAAAGTTAATCATAAAGACGCGCGACGCATCTGCCGCGACTCCCGCGCGCCCTTGGAAAACATCTCCGTGGATATATACGCGCAAAGATAATTAATCTTCATATCCTCTCGTCATTACGGCGCGGATACGCACAAAGAAACATAAATCACGCATCCTAGCTCTCGCATATGCGTTCTGCTCGAGCCCAAGTATTATTACGTCGGCTCTCCGTAAGCGCGTATTACATACACGCGACGTCACAATATGCGCGCACACCTTCGCGCGTGTTTGGATTTTCCGTAAATCCGCTCCCGGGACGAGGGGGAAATACAAGGAGCCGGAGCATCATTAGTCGTGCCCCCGGAAAACGGGTCAAGTATCCTGTACCTGCCTTGTACATGATATGCGTGTGTATACGAGTGAGCCTTTGCGCGAAGAAAATCTGCAGCAGCAGCAGCGAAGACTCGTGTGCTTTTTTCTCCTTGCCTTTATTCCGAAGTCGAGTGATTTTTTCCTCGCGCATCTTCGCGCTGCACAGCGTGTATAAATTACCTTTGCGCGGGCTCTCTTGGGTTTCTTTTTTCCTCCTCGCTGCTCGAGGGAGGAAAAGTTGCGATAAGTGGTGCTCGTATCGCGCGCTAGTTCATTTTGTGTTTTTCTTCCCATGCGCAGGGAAATCGGGGTGAAGTTGTGTCATACGCGTGCGCGTATGAGCTTGTTCATATAAAGGAATTGCGATACTTCGGTGCGAGGTAGCACAGGGATAAGGGATAGGGCACCTTGAAAGCATCATTAGCCTTGTTTGATGCGTATATTATGTAACTGTGATCTCCGACTAATGACGAATATCAAGAGATCTCAAATGAGAGGATTTACTTTTCTGAAAATCCTTAGTATACTTGTTTTCTGAAAATCGTTAGGTTTGAAAAAGAAATGAAAATATATTTTGAAATACAGATAGTAATTTTCAAAATTTTAATTAATATTGAAAACTTTGTGCTCTAATCCCGTTGTTTTTTCGTTTAGGAAAATTCAAATCGTCTTTTAAATACCATATTTTTTACAAAGGGTTCTAATTAAAAAGTATCTTTTATAAACAGATATTTCCAATTTACAAACAATAGAATATTATTGCATTTTGTTATCACCGAAATTAACTAAATTTTTTGGTACAATATAATAAATGATACTATTATTATGATTATGGTTATATTATGTTATTATTAATACTTTTATTTTTGACGACTGTCAAAAAAGGGTACATAGGATAAGAGACCGTATTAGTGTGCCCTTAAAGCAGACGACAGTCCGTATTAGTGACACTTTTTAACTTACGATTATTAACAAATGATATATTAGACCGAGAAATTTACGGAATACATCTTTTTACTGCTCCTTGTAATAGCCTTTCGTTATTTTTAAGGTTAGAACTTTTTGTTTATATCGAAAATAACAAAAAAGGCACACAAATACGGACAGGCACACTAATAGGGACGACTACCCTAAATGTGTCATATAATTTACAATGAATAAGTATAAATACAAAAGACTAGAGTAATGAAGTAATTTAAGTTATTTACAAAAAACTAGATATTATCTTGGTTTACTCAAAATAAAAAATGTAGAGTAAGCCAGAATTTAAAAAAAATACTCCTCACTTAAATTTTACAGTTCCTTAATGATGTGTTATTTTCTGGAACAAGAATGAAACGAAAAGACGTGTCATTTATCTTCGGAGCAAATAAATAACCTTTTGCATACTTATGAATGAATTTAATGTGATACTATATATAACTAAAATACTTTATCGACAGTTTCGCGATCTTAAAGATGAGTTTACGACGAAGGTTGCAAAGACTGCAGATACTTACAAACGTCTGATTTATTTTTTATTATAAAGTCCTCGTGTGCTTGATACACGATTCAAGTCACCTTACCTACGCACAGCGCAGGGCAATTTACGGGTTGTATTTTTAGTGAGCTGCAATAAACTTTGGATATACCTTAGCGGCGCGAGCGCGCGACTACCACGAATGAATTGTAGTTGGAGAGAGAAAGAGAGAAAAAGAGTAGCTAAAGTTCGCGGCGCGCGAGCGGCCCCAATGAAAGAGAAACGTTTTTTTGAACTGACCGAAGAACGTGTAGCGCGCGCGCGATTCGATAGCGATATTTACAGAGGGACAGACCGAATGCTTTTTTAATATTCAAAATGTTTGTTTTATTGAGTAATAAAACGGGAGAGTCGTATCGAACAGTGGGAACAATTGCAACAAAGGCCAGACGCAATAGGAATTGCAGAATGCTAACTGCGGTTTTTATTGACGACTCGCTGGTCAAAAACACAATAACATAAAACCAAAACATTTTCACTTTATTCCTGCCGACCCTTTTAATAAATTAAACATACCGGAATATTTATTGAATATGAAAACGTTTTTAAATACGTGTACGCAATGAAAAGACTTTTCTAACTAACTTGCGATATGCACTAAACAAACTATTACATGTTAATGCAACAATTGCAGTTCTGTATTAATGCCAACTCGGAAAACTGAATAATGCTGTGCAGATCCAATTATTTCCTTTACATTCACCAGACAATAAGGATTGCAACTTGTATATGCATATGGATTTGAAATAACGGTTCGGAGCACAAAGCCAATTACGTAGAAAAAAAACTCGCCAGTAATTTTCTCCTCTGCGTTCGTATTCCAGAAAAATGGAACACTCCAGGTAAGTGGACTGCTTCGGTCTCCCAAAGATGTCGTAATCCATGCAAATAATCTTCATTATCCTCCCCGGCGGCCGATTCGCGCGGCAATAAAAGACCGCTTCATAATGAGCGCTTGCGCAATGTCCATCTTTAAGCGAAATGATAACCCTCCGACTCACATTAGCCCGACAGTTACGTCAGCTATATCTTGGCCAACAATGCATCTCCCCCTCCTTTCTTTCTCGACTATCACAATGATTAATCCGTCATTTAGCCGGAAGATAGATTCGCGAGCCCCTTAGCATCGTGCCGCGCGCGTTCGTTCGATCATCGACAGATCGCCTCAGCGGCGCGACGACTCGGGAAAACCGTTTACCGTGAGCGTTCCGCTTCGCCGGGGGTAAATCTGCGCGCCAGCACGACGTCGTCGCTTTATTCGCCGGGCGATCATCTCTCGAACGGCGCTTCGTCGCGTTATAAATCTTCTCGGAGTTCTCCCACGGATATGAGCGCATTATGGCCGTATATGCGCCCGCTCGCAAGTATATATAGATGTATGTGTGTACGTATGGAAGGGATGAGTCGGTGCACAATGGCTCAGAGCGACTCCCGCTTTCTGGATGGTTAGCGGATGAGATACGGGATCGCGGCTCGCGCGTCATGAGGCGTGTGTGAAAAATACCGCTCTTTTATATAAGATGATGCGTATATTATCAGAAAACTCGGTGCTATACAATACTGCTTATATTGCACATTCTTCGTATTAATCAGCGTATGAATAATCGATTGTATGAGACGTAATGCCTTTGGTATAGAGGTAGTTCTACATTTTGGAAATAAAATTATTTTAATAAATAAATTTATTTATATAAATTTATTTATCTATACTTACATAATAATAAGATTATGAATAAAGATGTTTAAGATTTTTATGTGACCTATTTATTTTCCGATATGAAATCAATTATAATTTACTTCAGTTGCTGTCGGGATCATCGTTGCGTATCATAAGAAAATTTCTATTTTAATGCGAATCTTCAAGATAACAACATTTTTTTGTAAAGCTGAAAAACGTGTTACTTTCCTACCATCTTATGCAATATCGCATAAAGCTCATGACCTAGGGCTGTACGAGAGCGAGACAATACAATATTTCTGTACAGTCA
>JAPYZO010004118.1:0-12209 GCA_030522905.1 Torymus flavipes | reverse complement strand
GGACGGGGGTTGAGAGTATATGGCGATGCGGCGTTTTTACTCGCGGTTCGTGCGGGGAATCCGAGGTAGTCTCATTGAGATTTGTGGGAGATGGGCGTGGATCGCCGTCGATCTTTAAAGAAGATTGGCTCGGCTGTAAACAGCTGTTGGTTTTGTAAGCCTGTTATCGATGCGCACGCGATGTGTGTATATTTATATTAAAATATCGTGTATTACAAGTATGAAAAAGAAGAGATTGGAATATCGCAGTTAATTTACAAGACAGGTGTACGTGAGTTTCTTTGCAAAGATGGGTCGTGGTCGTCTCGGACGCACACATGATTGGAAACGAACGAACGTCGCGATTTCTAGTTGCCATAAAACGCTATAAACTACGAGAAAAGAGAGAGAGAGAAGGAAAAAATATGTCACCTGCCTTTCAAGTCTATGAATAAAGATAGGTGAGTACGCGCGCAACGAGTATGACTAACAAGATAACCTTTCAGAAAATTAACTTGTTTATCATCTACTCGACTCGAGGTATATAGCGCGCAGCCGCGTAATCAATGCACAACTTATCTGTGGAATTTCGTCACGCTATCAATTCAAACGCGAGGAGATGACACCACGTGTGTGTTCCCCACAGCTACCACGTATATAAAAGCTTCATTCTCTCTCATTCATAATGTATATGCGCGCACCATCCTTATGGAATACCGATGCCGTTGCTTCATCAACCTCCGCGATGATTAAGAATCTCCCCCCTTCTCCGATCAAGTTTCCACTGTACGTAACTACTCGTCTCTTTGCTATCACGATCGCCGCGCGAAAAACTCGACGACGACTAGTCTCGGGCAAAAAGGATCGGACACGTCGAGCTGCCGCTATATACCTGCGCGCGCGCGCGGGAAAGGAGAGGAATCCCTGTGCTGGCCAGCTCGTCGTTCTTTTTGCCTCCTTTCAGGAATTCGCCAAGGACGCGATCGGAACCTTTTATATCGCTGCGAGAGAGAACGCGGCCTCGATCGATCTCCCGCTCCTCCTCCAAGGATGAAAGCGGTATCTCGTGGAGGAGAGATAGAGGGAAGGGAGCATCACCGTTAGATCGAGCGGGACACGCTGAGGGGGTGGTGTTGCCGATGTCGAGGTGACACGCTGATGCACCGTTTGCTCGTCTCGGCTTTCGGTTATAACACACACCGGTAGCGAGTGAATTCTTGGCTTGCTGACTAAGTGATATTTCTTTTCAATTTTTGTTTTGGTCTTTGCATATATATATACAGCGTGGTTTATCCAAGGTTACATATGCTTGGTTATTCCAGTAGATTTTCGGAAGAGCGCTTCAGAATTCGCAGAAACCAATCGATTTTATCTATTTCTGCAATCAAAATTAATTTAATATACATTTTAAAATGTATACGATCGCCAATGAAAGCGCCTTACAGTTTCGTTTGAAGCTTGAAAATAACTCTTATGCGTCCGACTGAATCACGACTCTCGGATGACTAATCCCTTGAGCGTCCGCTGGAGAACACGCGCGCGCGTGTGCGGTTCGTATAAACAAAAATAAAGTCGTACTATACAACACACCAAACCCATAAGTATTATAAATTCTCGAAAAAGAAAAAAAAAATCGTCAACATCCGATTCCCCGAACAAATTCCCGGTTGTGTCGTGCGCGCGAATTTCCCAACAAGTCGTATAGCTAATTTCTCCCAAAAACGGAAACTTCTCGGCATGTCCTGTACGCTTTCGTTTACAGCCCGTCATTATACATTGTTTCGCACCTGGGCATTAGCTTCCCCCACCGGCCTTACTACTGGGATTTCCCCTGCGCGCCGAATATAGACCTTTGCTGCCGCCCTTTGGCCGGCCTCTCTCTCTGCGGGACCAGGTATATATACAACATCGCACTCGTGGTAACAGCAGGCCGACATGTGCTATGCGTTTCACTATTAAAAGCAAGTTCGACGCGTTTTCACCTCTGGGAACCACAGCTACACCTTCGCAGCCTGCTGCTTCCATAAGTACCGCGCACACGCGTCAAAATAATTTTCAACTCTCTTATACAGATCGAAATAACGAGAACCACGAAGAGACAATAGTAATGAGGTTGGCTTAAGAATGACCGATAATGAAATTCACCCTACCGAGAAATCGACAAAGCAGCTCTCATTCGCGCGCTTCGTCGAACGGGTTACGTACTTCCGCCGATGATGTACACGCGAAAGAGTATCGCGTATATAGCTACGTAGACTCTCCACACACACACTGCGCGAGCTCCGTCACGGGGGAGCACAAAAACGAGGCCACTCCCGGCTCGTTCGCCTCGCTCTCTGCCTCTATACCCAGAACCCGGCAAGTACGTCGACGTTCGAGGATTTACGTGGCGGCGGCGATGCGCGCGAGCTCGCTCTTTATTTTAAGAGAGAGAGAGAGAGCCGCCGACCCCGAAGTCGCCGCCGCTGCAGCCGATAACGATTGCCGATAGCGGCACCAGCGAGAGGTAGGGAGAAAACGGTGCTGCGCACCACAAAAAAGCAGCGCTGCAGAGAAGACTAAGCGTGCGTGGGATGTAGGATATATATATACGATGGCTGTTACAGCTGCAGCTGCGATTCGCGGAAGGAGATTTTTATCCGACAATAAGAAGCTGCGGGTAAATACGGTTAATCGTTCTCATGTGTGTGTGGCTGCGCGCTGCAGCCAGACGAAAGGGAAAAAACTCAGGCGAACGTTTCACTTGCAATTGCACATTGGTTCGCGTTTACTGTTAGCGGTGCTGTTGCTTTGTACAATATATGTATGTGTGTGTGTGTGTGTGTGTGAGAGAGAGGCTCTTTTGTGCTTTACGATCTTTTCTAAAGTTATCGCGGGTGAAGAGAGCGAGAGAGAAGAGGCGCCGCCATGTGTATACACGTTGAGAGGTTCTGGCCAAGGCTGTTATCGAAGACCAAAGACGTGCATTACATATGTATTCAGAGCTCTCACTCCTGTCTCTCTGGTGGTGCACGACGCGTGAGTCGTCTTGAAGATGGAGTAGGTATAGTTTATGATACCAAGAGAAATATTACTGGTTTCATAAATTAAATTGGTTCAATGAATCTTACTGTCGCGAATATCGAGCACATTAAATGTACATATATAGTTTTTCAATCATTTTTTTCATGTCGTTTGACGATTATCGCCGATCATCATCCATAATGTATTTCGAGTATATAGACGCGTCAGTCATTCTTTTGTTGGACGCTCTGCGCACGCGCAAACCTGATGAAATATCTATTTTTGTACGAATATAACACAATTTCTCCCGATCCTCCGAGATCTTTAAAATAAAAACGACAAAAAACTATATTTCAACCCAGCCCTCAGCATAAACACCTAATAAATTCAACGACCCGTGTAACCATAAATACCGAGGAAAATATTTGTCGAGCCAACACGCCGCGAGAATCCCCATGCACAAAAGCTCTCTCTCTCTCTCCTAAAGAATAAGAAGACGAAAAAAAAGAGAACCCGACTCTCCTCGCATCGCAGACCGGAGAAATTGCCCAGGCAGAGGCGGCTGCGTGGCAGTGGCGGCACATGCGCACCAGCGCTGCTCTCTTATAATGCGCGCAGGCCTGCTGGTCTCTTTCTTTCATACCCTCTTTCCTCTTTCTCTCTCTCCTACTCTTCCCTCGACGGTTCATGGGGGTACACAGCGGCCGCCGAGATTAGTCGGCGCGCTGGTATTTAACTAAATAAACAAAGCGCCTGTTCTCCTTCTCTCACAGCGGAAACGCGAGAACCGAGCAGCTCTCCGCGCACTTATCGAGGAGAGAGAAAGACGCCGGGGCAGAGATAAGGACGAGCGATCTCGTTGGTTCCCGATGACGAAGACATTCCGTGCGTTCGCCAGGATGACGCGAGCGATAAGCCGCCCGCGGGAGTGTATTACTTTACTTATACTCTTCTACGTTACACATACGCAAGACGCTCCTCCGCACGATAAAGATATCACGCGCGTATGGTACCAAGTATACAAGTGGAGAGAGAGCGCGTATATACCAGCAATCGCAGAAAGCCGCTTTCTGTTTCGCTGAATGTCTTCGTGCGGCGCTCTCAATTGTCGCTGTTTTTTTTTATATCGCAGTTGCGGGTTTTTCTAGCGCGCACGCACGCACATGCATGAGAGAGTTGCAACTGTGGTATATACCAGAGCAGCGAGTTGCTGCGACTTTTACTTTTATAACTTTTATCGCGAGTCGAGATGGTTTTTCGTCGATTTTAAATGGCGCGAGATTAGATTTCTCCTGCCGAACGCTGCACGAGTGTAATAATAATAACAACGCGCAAAGTGAAAATGAATCACCTTCGGCGTGCGGAGCCATTAGGGTTAATAAAAACGCACACGTCGCGGTTATTAAACCCGATAAGCACGCGCGTAACCAAACAAACCGCGCATGTGCCCCAAAATAATAAATCAACGAGGCAGCTATCGCTGCGTTTCTCGGAACCGAAACGAGGAGGAAAAAAAAGGTCGGGGTCCAATCAAAACAGAGCACAAATCAAAAGAGTGCACAACACAGTCAGCAGCGCCGCGACAACGACGCGACCTTTATGACTTTCCCGAGAAGATTTTTCCATCTTCCCCTCTCAACCGCGCCTTCTCTCTCTTCACTTCGCTGAAAAATTTATCAACTTATAAACATCAGTCTAAAAATAACCATCCTCGAGTGAGCGCTCCGAAAACCGAGCGCTACTCTCGCAACCTCCACCAAACAAATATATATATATATTTCATCGCTCTCAACGGAGCGCGAGAGAGGGAGAGAAAAATGTTAAGCACGGGTCAGCGAGCACGTGCAGCACTGCAGCCACCAGCGCGCTCGCGGTACCAAAGCTACAGAGCCTGGCCAAGGCTGCCATAACCTCGTTTCCTGTTTACCTTTGAATATACATACGCGTATGTATGTATAATACGTATTTGTATACGAGAGACCTCGCGACGGCGACACACGATACTCGGCGCACAATCGCCTGTGCACATACTACGCTCTTTTTTTATCAGCAGCCTGTGGAGGAGACGCTAAAACGTTTCGGGTATATATATATATAATAGCGAGAGAGCGAGCGAGACAGATAGAAAAAAAACCAGTTGCATCATCCTCGCCGCCGCAGCAGCGTGTTGTTACCGAGCAGCTCGTGAAAAACGTTCTCCAAGGCGAACACCTCCTCCCGTTGTCGCTTCTTTTTTTCTCTTATTCAATTTATACTAGGTATTCCCGCGTCTACTACTATAAAGAATCAATTATTTCAACGCGCGTGTGCTGCGGGTATCAGTGTGATGTATAACCCATCATGAATCCTCTCCTGCGTATTATGTGTGTACGTATACATATATACACGCTTCCGCTTAATTATGCGTGACGAGAGAGCGTGTATTGTACGCCGGGAGCATGCTCAAAGCGACGCTTATACATATATACATTTTCAAGTAGCTTGTTACACCCGCAGTGACTTCCGACTTCATGCCATTGCTCTCTCTCTGTTTCTCTCGGAAGCTCGCGTCCGACATGCCTAAGTATTTAGAGAGACACAGTAGTCTGCGCGCGTATGGATAAACAAAAGCACGCGAACGCGGAGAACCCGCGAGGTTGTAACCTATTTGCGCCCCTCCTTGGCCGGCTGCACACTGCTCGCGCAGTGAAAAAAAAAACGCGGTCGACGACAAAACCTATACGGTCACGCGTCGCGGCGCCGCGAGCTGTGTATATAGTGTTGTGTCCGCAGGGAGCGCGTCCTTGATCTCTCTACTCGCTGCTGCTTTTGAGAAATCGCCTCATTTTTTTTTATTTTTGTTTTTCCTCGAACTGCGCCAAGTGTGCGATGCTCGGTAAATGGGTCGGTTTCAGTATACCCATGCGGGTACTTACTTATAACGTCGTAGTTTTGATTGATTTGCTTTGACATTATAGTTACGCGAAATTACGAAATGTTTATTATCGAATGGAAAAGTATAAAAAAAAAATAAATAAATAAAATTGCTCAGCTAATGCTCGTTGGTAAACGAGAAAGGTTGCGCGCCGCAGAGAGAGAGTGAGCAGCAGTTACAGTGGAAAATCGATGGGGCGTTCTCCAGCGCATTGAAATCAGAGAAACTGCGCGCGCGGGCCGAGTAGGTAAAGTAGGTCGCCGCGCGCATCAACCCTCGCGCTATTACCTCCAGGGGGTGTTGACGGTAACGAGCGGCGCTCTCTCCGTCAAGGGCAACAAACTTTCGCCCGCAGCTTCCACAAGAGCGTTCTCCAAAATATCCCACAAATCCTCAACTTTTCCGATGCTAATCTCTCATTTAAATTTCACTATACCTATACCCAAAAGCCTTTTCCGCATTGCATACCTCCCATAACGCCTGCCTAGCGTATACCCATAAAATTCCCCCTTCTCCCCCAATAAAGCAATAAACACTCACTTGTCGGTAGGCTGGAGTCCGAGTGCCAGGAGCACGTCGATCCCCGTCATCTTGGCGATGTCCTGTTTTGTCGGGCCGTTATGATGGCTTCCAACACCTCGGTTCTCATTGTTATTATTTGCACTGGCGTTGTTGTGATTGTTCTTAGCCTTCTTGCCCCCTTCGCCCTTGGCATTGTCTTTGGCAGCCTTGCCCTGCTTCAGCATCTTCGCATGGGCGACCTTGAGCAGCGACCTCTTCGCGTCCTCGACGAGCATCTTCGTGACGGGCTGTACATTGACGGGCACACCGATCGTGGGCACGGCACCACGTCTAAGTCGCGAGCGCACTGGCAGCCCGAGCACCAGGTGCTCCATGTCCTTCTCGTAGCTGTCATTGGTGAAATGAAGCGAGCAGATGCGCGCCGTCTGGATGTTAAAGGGTATGTCGCCGTTGGAGAGAGGCACGCGTCCACAGGCTCGTACCCAGCGTGAGCGGACTTCCGGTATCTGGGGGAAGCGGTGGTACCGGATGCGCCGTCCCCGCGTGCGCCGGTGGCTGTTGCGGCACGTTGCCACCGCGCACTGCGGCATCTTGACTGATTGCCTGTTTTTTTTTCTCTTCTTTTTACCTCACACAACACACCGACGGGTGGATTGGATATGCACGCTCAGCCACGGTTATTATCAGCGCGCGGCGAGTGCTATATCGTCATTCTTTCCTTTATTGGCCTGTTTGCACACACTCTCGGCGAAGATTAGAGCTGCCACTGCTAACACTCGCGCGATAAGGCGCGGTCGAACGTGCGTCCAGGTGCGCGCACGAGTTTTTTTTCTTCTTTTCACTGATCCTCTCACTCTGGTTTTTTCGTGTGAAAAGTATACACACCTATATGGACCACGCAAGAGAGACGCTCGCGCACTGCAGCTGTCGTCGCAGAAGAACACTCGCGGCACACTTTGCTGCTCTTTTCTATACACACGCTCTCGCCTTCACGATTCACGGACGACACACTCCCCTTCTTCTCGAAAAGAGCGCTCGTGACACATGATATGTATGTACCTCGAAGGCCGCGCACTATACGAGCGTGCACACGTGTTTTCTTCGCCTACTCTCCTTCTCCTCCTTCGTTATCAACTCTGCACACCACCAGCACACACGCGTGAGAGGTTTTCCTTTCCTTCGCAAGAAGGAACGCGCGCACGCACTGTCGTGAGTCTCTTCGTGAATACCACGCTCGCACGTGCCGGTCTCGCGGATGGCGAACGTCAACAACGTCGGAGTGGCGCGTCGAAACGTGGTCCCTCTCCTAACCTCCTCCCTCTCGCGCCTGCGTGTATATCCCTCCCTCAATCCTCAGCCTTGTTTTGGCACAAACACACTTTACACACACACATGTAGATATATAAACAAAACACGCGCTGGACGCGCGTGACTGAGCGGCCGCCGGTCTCCGCTCCACTACAGCAACCAGTGCTGGCGAACTGCTGCCGCTGAACTGAAGAGAGCCGAGCCGAGAGAGCTAGCTGCTGCAGCAGCAGAAGCAGGCAGGCGCACACGGTAACCACAGCGCGCGCGGCACGCGGCGCTGGCTCGCACTGTGCTCTCTCTCTCTCTCTCTCACTCTCTCTCTCTGTGCGCGCCTGTGGTGCCTGGCTCTGGCTGGCGTTGTGCGCGCCTCTCCGGCCCCCCGAGAAACAGACACGCGGAGAGCTAGAGAGAGAGAGAGAAATCACACACACACCGGCGCGCGCGCGCGCACAGCTCTCTCCGGCAGTGCCGGGGGATGGATATTGTGCCGACGTCGAGGAGAGGGAGAGAGAGAGGGAGAGGTCGAAAGGGCATTGGCGGTACCGCCCTGCCAGCCTGCCTGGCTAGCTGCTCATGCTCCGAAATGGGGAACCGGCGACGCGCAGCACACTACACTGCTGTGCTGCTGCTGCTGCCGATCGAATGTGTGGAATACGGCGGGTAGGCCGACAGCCGCGATATATCGCTGTCTGTCTCTGCGTGTATGTATGGGTTTTTTGTTCCCCGCGCGCTCTTGGATAAGCGAAAAGCTCTCACTCGTTCTATCTATCCCCCGCGCGCTTCTCCTCGTCATCCTCTGTCCTTGCACGTCTAGTCCCTGGTGCACCGGGATTTTTTTGTACTATATGCATCTAAAGAGAGCGAAATCGGAGCCCAGCTGTAGCGCTGTATAGGAAAAAAACCAGTCATTGATATTTATAACGAGGCAAATTAGAGACGGGGAGATTGGCAATACGAGGACACGTATTATATACGCATAACGAGTGTAGGCACCAGTATTCAACGGCGTACACGAGGTCGACGACGCGGCGCGTCGCGCAAGATGGCGCGCGGCGACGTTTCGCGCGGCCTGTGTGCCTCGTGCCTGCTTGTGATGCCTGCGAAGGAGCTTTCAGCATCCGCCTCCCTACTTACGCTCTCTCCCCCATGGTTCTCTTGGCCGCTAGCGTCGTTAGGGCGCGGTTCACGCGGCGAACCCAGTGCGTATATAAGGCCTATTATATCCGCACACTTATGGGAAAGAAGAGAGCGAGCGAGAGATAAGAAGTTCTCGGGACGATAGTGAGTGTGTGTATATAGTGGTAACGGGAGGTGTGATCACGAGGCTTTTACGCAACGTCGTGGTGCACATAATGCAGCGTCGCGTACCCGGGAGGAGCAGAACGAACGGACGCCTCGTGTATGTACGACTTGCTCGGCAAGTATTATAGGTAGTTGGCGAGCGTTTTGCAACAACGCGCAAGCGTAATGAGACGCGCTCGCGCGAGCGCACGGATTTGTATGAGTACGTAATCGCGAGAGAGCCGATATGCGATAGATTGGTCGTTATCGCGTTCGCGCGCGCGGCACACTCTGCTCGTCGGCACGTTGTACGTGTATAGAATAGGTTTTTTTCTTTCTATTCTTGAGAATCGATGAGTTGTGGAGCTGCTGTTTGCTATGCCGAGTCCTTGTTGTGCTCGCGATCTGTCGTTGGGTTTCTGGTTCTTCTAAAGATACGGGCTGCGGTATTTAAAAGAGATATCTTTTTTTGGTGTGATTATTTTGAAGTAGTATAAGTTTGAATAATGGGGACACTGCAGGATTATTAACAGAACACTGTAAATGTAAGGCAGTAAAGCCTCGAGCGTTTACCAATTAGCGCAGAATCGATAGTCATTAACTTCTTCTTACATAGATATATAGGAAGTGCATAAAGCGCCGATTGTCAACTTAATCTCGTCTTTACACGCAGGTGGTTTTTCGCACCTATATAGAAACACATCATAAAATATCGCGTAGACGACATCGTAAAAGTCTACGACTATATGTGTACCTACAAATCATGTGGATACCACTATTATTATAACTTAGCGTCAAACCAATCATTCAAGATCGAGTGTGATATAATATCATAAAGTTAAACGGAAAGGTCGCATCATCGAGAATATGTAATTATTAGCGGTAATTAGCGAAGGCTGCGTATGTATATACGTACATCCATACGTAACGGCGAACGCTTGTCATTGCGTCACCTTCTCTCCGCCTGTACCCATTGAAATAATTGATCGAAGTCGCACATAAATTCGAAAAAGTCAAGGCATTCTTTCGGCAAAAAAAAGCAAATAACGCTATTTATGCAATCGGCAGCGCGTACGTACACGCGCGCGAGCTCATTGTTACATTCACTCTCCTCCCTCCCGTATAAACACGCACGCGGCAACTCTCAAGGCCCATCACCATTACATAACTATATAGCGGGCTCTCGCTCTCCTATATGCTTGCCGTCGACACACTCGCCGCGTTGTACGCAGCCTCGCTCGCGCGTCAACGAGGAAAGAAAAAAGAAAAGGGAACTCGACCTCGCGTCCTTTTCTCTTCCTCTCTCTCTCTCTACCTTACAAACGCAGAACCTCCGTGATAAAGTTCACCTACCCCGCAGCTGGAAAACTCGGTTCTTACATGCCGAGAGTGTGCGAGAGAAAGAGATAGAAGTGAAAAAGCCTATATGAGCGCAGCTGTGCGGGAGCGCGTAAAGTGGCGAACCAATGATCGTGCTCCGGGCGAACGTGGCGGCGCGGCCAGAGCCCAGACGGACGACGGATGGGGGAGAGAGAGCGGGAGGAGGAAGAAGAAAGCGAGGGGAGAGAGCGAGCGAGCCTAGCGCAAGCTCTCGCGCGAGCCGAGAGCTCTCTCGGCGGACCCGCGCATCTGCGTCTTGCGAGATAACGGGCAGAAATGCGGGGGAAAAAAGCTAGCGAGTGAGGGAGAGGAAGAATTGTTATATCTATACGATTGGAATCCACGCTGGATTCTCGGCGAGGCTGTTTTTCGATGTTTTTGTGAAGCGAGTGTTTATATGGAAATGATTTTGGCTGTGAGAGGGGGAGGTTGAGTAATGGTATATAGGATGTGTCAATTATCATGGTCCTGGTTACAGTATGATAACAGATGTTGCAAGTTTAATTGCAGTTATTACAGTTCTCTGTGGAATATGATTAGGGTTTATGCATTATGCTTCGTTTAACAGTTTCAGAATTAAACCAATTTATCATCAAAGAAAAGAGAGAGTTTTTCATGGTACCCCTGACATCGTCAATATTATTCGGCTTAATCACTTTAATTTCTTTTCACAAAAATCCTTTTCCAAAAAAAAAGACCTAAAACTTCAAAAATAATCGTAAACCCTTCAACCCTATCCCCGAAAATATCGCAGTTTCAGCATCCATCAATCCTTCACTTTGATTGATATGCACAAAGCTCCGGTGAAAAGGGCGCCGCTTACAGCAAAAAGAAAATCAAAAAATCGTCAAATTATCACCACACCGCTGAACTTATATCCCAACAAAGCTCTCTCTCGCGCGCGTA
Organism: Torymus flavipes; assembly: GCA_030522905.1. NCBI lineage: Eukaryota > Metazoa > Arthropoda > Insecta > Hymenoptera > Torymidae > Torymus > Torymus flavipes. Next base: position 916 of record JAPYZO010004118.1, on the reverse strand, counting down.
TTGTAGTAACCTCAAGCAATAATAGTCTGGCAGAGCGGCACTCCTTTCGAACTTCGTAATTTGTAGCCGCAGAGAGCACAACAAGAGCGCGGGGCAGCAGCCAGATGAACAAGCGCGATATACGAGGGGTGTGTTCGCGCTAAAGAGCGCGAGGTGAACGCGCCTGGAGAAGACAAGGAAGAACGAGAAGAAGAAGCCTTCGGAGCAAGGGAGATGAGTATCGAAAGAACGGAGCGTTCGAGCAGCAAGGGGAACACGGTCTCTCTCTCTCTCTCCCGGTTCTTCTGCACCGTATACTAAAGCTCTCTCCTTCTTTAATACTCTCTCTCCCCCCATTCTCTCTCTCTCTCTCCGCGCCGTCGGTTTCCGCTCCCCCCGTTCAGCGCGGCGCACAGTGCGTCCATTCACGCTTCCCGACCACCGCACGCACACCGATGCGCGATCGATATAGCGCTCTCGCACAGCCGAGCCGAGCCGAACCTCGGTGCCGGCGGCGGCGGTGGCGGTGGCAGCGCCGGTCCCCAATCGATCCGGGATACATTTAAATTCCGGCGAGGGCGTATGCGGACTGATATGTCTGTGTGTGTGTATACTGTACGACGAGCTGCAGACGTCGACGAAGTTTTTTCGTCATTGGTTCGAGCGCGATGAGTGAGGCGAGTATAGAAGGAGGCGTTCAGCCTTCTGTCGCGCGCGCGATCGCATAATGCGTGCGACGACTCTTCTTTCGGTCTGGGCTGTATTTAATCCGCTGTGGGTCGAATTGGGGTTATAGTATACCGTTTCGGTCGTGTGACTTTTAGGTGGAAAGTTTTTTTATTCTTTATGTGATGGGGTATCTGTCCTTTCTTTTTTATTCGGGTATAATGTTAGAGCGATATATATCGTTTCCTTTATTTGCATGTATAGCAACCAA
>JAPYZO010004115.1:0-11674 GCA_030522905.1 Torymus flavipes | reverse complement strand
CGCGCCGATGTAAACATCAGCGAGTCTGTTTCTCAGAAAGGCCAGTGCGCTCTCCAGCGCACCAGGCGCAGCGCCGCCCGCTATTATATGGGCCGGACTGACCGTGCACATCTCGTTTTCGATGTATAAACAAAAATTAAAAGAATTACAATACAATTTTTTTTGGAAATTGAATACCGAAAATTTCGTTAAAACTGCTAACTTAAATCTGACTTTTTAAAGTGAATATATATAAAACATATTTAAATTTAGAGTTCAGTATGAAAAAGGAATGTTGGAAGTTTTTTTCTGTATGTTTTTGTTATTTAGCGAGAAAAACAAAGACAGCTGAACGACATCGATGTCACGGTGGTACTGAAGATGCATCAGCTGCAGTGTTTCGCAGAGGGAGAGAAGGCCGAGAAGATTCAGAATTGCATCGTTTTCGATAAGAGCAAGCTGTCGCAGCTGTACGCGAGGGTGGGCGAGCTGCAGCAAGAGACTGCCGATCAAGTAGCGAAGCACAAGTACGTTGATTTTTTTTTATTGATTGGATAATCACTGGTATATATGATTCGGCGTTAAATTTGCAGGAATGATAAAATTCATCTGCACAAAATGAAAGCAGACTGCGAAGCAATGAAGAAGGAACTAGAAAGCTTAAAGGCGGAGATCAAAAAGGAGATGCAGCAGAAGTTCGGGCAACAAGTGTCGCTGGTTACCTTGTATGAGGCGATTTTGCGACGATTGATTTACGATATCAAGGCGAACACCGGCTCTTTGATAAAGTTTTATGATGAAAAAATCAAAAGTAAGAAATTTTTTGTTGGAGTTTCCTAGACGTTTTCTGTATTGAAATTCTTTTTAGTTGTCAAAAGCGAGTATAAGCAGCAACTTCAGATTTTGAAAAACTTGATCGAGGATAATACGGAGAAACTAAGTTTCTTGACCGTTTTGGAGGAAGAATTGCTGAGGCTTCGGAAAACGCTAAGCACGAAGATAGTATCTGAAGTAAGAAATTACATGTGTTGTAACGGGGTAAAATCATTCGTGATCTAGTTCAGCTGCGGCAATCGCTTATCTATTATCACAACGTCGTGCGCGCTTTACCTAATTAGCACTCGCGATTACTACTTAACTGAAAGTTGAAGAAGGGAAGTTCGAACACACTCAAATCAAATACTCAAATTAAAACTTTGATAGAAAATCAACACGAACACGAACACAAAAACATCACAAAACAAAAAAAAAAGTTAAATAGCACGCGATCAAAACTCGTGAGCTGTCACAGTGTACCTAATCCAATTTTTTTTTTGCACGTAATATACTTTTGTAAAATGTTATGTACAAAATAATTATGTGATGTTACAATTTTCTTCCAGGACGAAATAAATAAATTAGAGACGCAGTACGAGTCGGACTTGCACAGACTGAAAATCATGTTGAAGAATCAAGAGAAGCAGAAGGAATTCGTCTCGAACGATATAAAAGCTTTATGCAACAGATCGAGGAACTTAGTACCACTTGATCAATTTAAGTCGAGAGCTGACAAAGCAGGACGAAGAGCTACCATGACGTTGTTTGGGGGGAAAGAGAAAGATCTATTGAAATACCAAATGCTGGATTATTCAAAGGACGACGTGTCTACTAGTAACGAGGGAAAAGAGTTTCTGATAGACGACGTGGATTACTACAAGAAAATCATTGCTGTTTGTGTGCAACTTTCTTTATGTGATGATCAAATCCAACATTTGTTAAACGGATAAAATTTGATTTTCAGATACGACATTTGCTTTCGCAAGTTACAACGGTCGACGAAACTAATACAAGAGCGACTATAGCGAAAATGTTGCAAGAGGTGACTGAAAATTTACAACGAGCTGGTTATTGTCAGGAAGAGATAGAAAAGAATCTTAGTGACATAATAAACGTGTCGCACGAAGAACATGAATATGTTCAAGATTTGAGTAAAGATAGCATCGACAGTCTTAGCGATATGATTTATCGGTAAATTTATTTTTCAGTTTCTATTACAAGTGTAAAATTCAAATGTTAATTTTTTTTTTAGATATAGCAAGGAATTGAGGGAAGCGGCGTCCGTGCAAGAAATAAAGCAGGAAGTACGTGAAAGGTTAGATGATTTATTTTTGAGCATAGGCATTCAGGATGAGACTGGACATACAATGCTCGGTTTAGTGAGTAAATTAAAAACGAGTGGTAATGTAAGTTCTGGATTGAAATATCTTTTGGAAAATCTTTCCTTGGATACTGACGAGGACACGAAAGCCGCTCTTCGGAAACATATTAGGCATACTCTACTTAAAGTAATTAAGCATATTGAAATAGAAGAAGTAGAGTCTATTGAAATAGTAAGTAAACATGTGTAGATTTTATATAAAAGTATTTTTTTATTTAAATCAAAATTATTCGCTTTTTTTCTAGAAAGAAGATTTCGAGTAACAATAAAATTGTTTCGATGAGACTGAAGACTTATTATAGGTTCTTAGTTAAATAACAAAAGTTTATATAATAAAGAAACATTTAACAGTAAAGAAATATATTACAAAGATTATTAAAAACTAAATTTACAATTTGCCAAACAAATGTACCGAAATTGATAACATGTTTTTGCTATTTGTGTGGTTGACAAGAAAAACTTCTCTAATGAAGTTTGCTGTCCAATGTATATATAATTTTGTACTGTAACTTAAACGTTATTTCATAGATTACATTAACGTAAATTGATTTAGTAAATATATGAATATCACTTGAATGAGTAATAAAATAATCTTAATAAGTTTTTAGTTATTGATAATTATTGTACAATAATCATACTTGGCTAGAAAACAGAATATTTTCCAGATCTTAAGTAACTTCATTTAACACTGCAGACTAAAGACTGCATAGATTTAATATTTTACAAATTGCTTAGAAGACTAGCGCACTACATCCACCTTTTACTTTTTAAAGAATTAGAAATTTGATTTCCAAAGGAAGATCATTGCTGTATAAAAATCTATTTTAATTCTTTATAAGAAAGCTAGGTAACATTAAAAAATATAAATATTCTGCAATGTTTGGTTTCATGTACAGTAAGGAAGTACAATCCGTTTAAAAATTTATCCAAGATATCAATTTTAAAAGGTGATATCACTGCTTTTTGAAACTCTTCAGAATAGGATAAATATTGTCAAATGCCTCGTAAATTTCTTGACGAACTTTAGCTCCTGCAATAAAAAAAAAAATGAATACATCATTAAATTATCTACCTTTGAATGAAAACTAAAATATATGGCATGAAATTTTACCTGTTAATACAACTTTCCCAGACACGAAAATGAGCAGCACAATACGAGGTTTAACCATTCGATAAATAAGGCCAGGAAATAATTCAGGCTCATACGATGAGAACTGACCATGGGTAAGGACTAAACCTTCCAATCTGATAGGAAATTTTACATCACAACTGCCCACCATGTTTTGTATTTTAAAGTCAAGAAATTTGGCCTAAAAAAGGATTCTTTTACAATTTTTGCATATTAACTGTTATAATAATTAAATACATATTTATATGTATATATAAATATGTATTGGAAGGATTTAACATACCGGAAATCCTAATTTCTGAATAATTCGTGCATATTTGCGCGCTGCAAGTCGAGAATCTTCTTCACTTTTGGCTCCTGTACAGACCATTTTCCCACTGCTGAAGATCAGGGCTGTTGTTCGAGGTTCTCGTATTCTCATGATTACAGCAGCAAAACGTTTAGGATTATATTCAGCATTTCTTGCATGTAAAGCTATCTTTTTTAAGTCTAATTTACAGTTTAAATTTACAGTTGAAACAATATTTCTGAAATGAAAGAATAAAATTAGTAAAATTTGTTATTAAATCTTTAGAGTAAATTTAAAATTTTTTACACTTACTGTAACTGTGGAAGAATTCCAGGGTCGGCAGAAGCTGGAGTCATAGGTGTCATGGGACCTGGAGTAGATGGCCCCATTGACGATGGAGCAATTTGACTTGATGGTTGAACAAGAGGAGACATAATATTTTGCTGTAATTATTATACATAGTAAAAGTGTTAAAATTTTCACTTAAAAAAAAGTTATACTATTAAATTTATTCAAATATCTAAAGGAAATATTTTGAATACATGTAAATAAAGTACTTACTGGAGTTTGAGGCTGCATCATACTTTGTGGAGTAGCAAATGGTTGGTTCATTGCATATGTGTGCATTGTTTTTTGCGGAGTTTGCATCATCATGCTACTACCCTGCATAGGGCTCATAGAATGTATGTTCGATTGCATTTGAAATGGTTGATTTTGTTGCGCATCCTGCTGTTGTTGGAGCGCATTTGGTAGAATTTGTTGATCTTCATCTGGTTGATGTAATGGTGTACCAATACTTGGTATACTGAAGCCAGGACTAGGAAGCATCTGATCCATCTTGGCAGTTTTTTGTAGCACAACTAGAACTGACAACTATTTGCTACACTATATCACTGATTTCCTACTTTAACCTCCAAATAATGGAGGTTTCCTTGCTTATATCGAAATTTATTTTTTTGTACTATTTATCTTAACCCATGGTGCTCTAAATAGAATTTTTCCTGTAAAAATTCCAAGTATGGTTTTAACGATTTTCTCAACACTTGTAATTGAGGCTAGAAAAATTACTTACCTAAAACTAGTAGTAACTATTCTACCTTAAATTTCTTTTCTTAGGATTCCGTCGAATACATTTAGAATTTCAGTCTTGGATACTTTTATTTGATAATTAAAATTTTGTAAGTCTATAACGACTTACACAAATAAACAGCCACAGCCACAACCTAGCAGTCTTCGTCACATACTACGAGAGTACGCGGGAGTCGGGACTCGGGACGAAATTATGGAGCCATTGCGCATGAGCAGTGCGATCGGCATGGTGGCGGTAGTGTCTAGCGTCATCAGAAGCAGAATGCAGTTGTTATCCTTTCCTCAATTATTGGTTAGGTACATATATATACATCCATAATTGGGTGTGTTCCGAAATCAAAAATATGAAAAAATTTTACTGAGCCAATACTTAGGTTCTTATATCATAGTTTATCAATTATCGGTTAGGTACACACACATATATATATGCGTAGGTGTGTTCTGAAATAAAAAATATGAAAAAATTCTACTGAGCCAATACTTAGGTGCGTTTGAAAACATTCGAAAACCCAACAATCAAACGCACCCATATTGGTTTGGCAGAATGCAACTTTGCCATGTTTGAAAATTATTTTCATATTTTTAATTTCGGAACATACTCCGTATTACATCGGCTAATTTTATTTTTACTTTTGTCATTTGCTATATCATATAAGTGAATAAATAATAATTTGCTTTGAAAGGGATAAGGCCTAGCGTCAAAAACCATTTTACATTCTCACATATAAGGTGGCGAAAGTTAAAAAGTAGGTAATATGCATTGTAGCAAAGTACCTATAAATATATTATCCTTATCAATGGGATTTTTTTAAATTATTATTTTTCAAGTTTTTATAAGTACAAATAAATTCATTTTTCGTGCAATAGTTATTTTACCATCGGTAAATTCATACTATACTCGAGTAGTGCTGCCCTCTATATACTCACATCGAGGCTCGAGCCATCGATAACTGTAATTTCATATGTTTGCAGCTAGCTTGTCAACCCGCTAAGCTCCAAATTTCTCATTTACAACCAATCTCTAAATATCAGTGATTACAGGTCGTAGTTTTCGCTTGTAATCGGGCTTGGAGAACATAACCTCACGGTTATTAAAAGTCCATCCTTTTACTTTGTCTATTTTGTTGTTTCTTTAGGATAACTATTAGTCTCAACTAATACCACAAAAATGCCGGACCATCTTGGAGATGATATGCGAAAAACGAAGAATGATGATGAGAAAGAAGAGAAGGAAATCAAACGTGAGAATTTTAAATAATTTTTATCTTTCCTTTGACGTTTCTCGAGCTCAAAATTTTAATGACCTTTTTTATTTTCAATTTAGCTCTGGATGAAGGTGATATTGCACTTTTAAAAGCATATGTAAGTTTAATTAGCTTTAAATATTTTATTTGAAACATTAATTGTTTATCAAAAATTGTTTGCTAGACTGAAATTTGTATTTTTGTTTTTTAGGGCCAAGGGCAGTACACAAAAGCTATTAAAACTGTAGATGATGACATACAAACCATAATAAAGCGGGTGAACGAACTCACAGGAATTAAAGAATCAGATACTGGACTTGCTCCGCCAGCTCTTTGGGATCTTGCAGCTGATAAGCAAACCCTTCAAAATGAGCAGCCGCTACAAGTTGCTCGTTGTACAAAAATCATTAATGCTGACTCAGACGATCCTAAATACATCATTAATGTTAAGCAGTTCGCTAAGTTTGTAGTAGATTTAGCTGACTCTGTTGCTCCAACTGACATTGAAGAAGGCATGAGAGTTGGTGTTGATCGCAACAAGTATCAAATACATATACCTCTTCCACCAAAAATTGATCCTACTGTCACTATGATGCAAGTGGAAGAAAAGCCTGATGTCACCTACAGTGATGTTGGTGGCTGTAAGGACCAAATTGAAAAATTAAGAGAAGTCGTAGAAACTCCACTGCTCCATGTAAGAACTTCAGTATATTTATATTGATATCTAGTGTAATCTATTTATTAAAATCATGTTATTTTTTCAGCCTGAGAAATTTGTGAACTTAGGTATTGAGCCACCAAAGGGTGTATTATTGTTTGGTCCTCCAGGAACTGGTAAAACACTGTGTGCTAGGGCAGTTGCAAACAGGACAGATGCTTGTTTCATTCGTGTTATTGGTTCAGAGTTAGTTCAGAAGTATGTTGGAGAGGTTAGTATTTGCTCTTGAACATTTGAAATAATTCTTTTAGATGATACTAAATTATATGTAACTTCATACGTAGGGTGCTAGGATGGTCAGAGAACTCTTTGAAATGGCCAGAAGTAAGAAAGCTTGCCTTATATTCTTTGACGAAATTGACGCTATCGGCGGTGCGCGATTCGATGACGGAGCTGGTGGAGACAACGAAGTTCAAAGAACTATGCTTGAGCTCATTAACCAGCTTGATGGGTAGGTTTAATTGAATATCAATAATATATAGTTAGGTAAATTTAATTTAGTTATATGATTAATTGTATAACAACAATACACAAATTATTCAGTAGAATTATGCTTCGGTAAAATTATTTTAATTGTACGCTAATTCCATTTATCTTCTTTCCAAAGGTTCGATCCGAGAGGAAACATCAAAGTTCTCATGGCAACCAACAGGCCAGACACTCTGGATCCAGCCCTTATGCGACCCGGTCGTCTCGACCGTAAGATCGAGTTTGGTCTTCCCGACCTCGAGGGTCGTACTCACATCTTCAAGATTCACGCGCGGCCCATGAGCATCGAGCGAGATATTCGTTTCGAGCTTCTCGCTCGTCTTTGTCCCAACAGCACTGGTGCTGAGATTCACTCGGTGTGCACGGAGGCGGGTATGTTCGCCATTCGAGCGAGACGCAAGGTTGCCACCGAGAAAGACTTCCTCGAGGCCGTCACCAAGGTCATCAAGTCATACGCCAAATTCTCGGCTACGCCCAAGTACATGGCTTACAACTAAGCTGCGACTGTCGGTTCGATGATCCGTTTTCTTTTTTCTACGTGAGGGTAAAAAGATGCGTTGAACCTTAACTCATAGCCGGATCTAATGATTTATATATAAATATAAGTTAAGCAAATTTACACTGTAACGTTTATTGAGAAATACAAAGTGATGTTTTTAAAGAGTGTGTGTGTGGATTTGTCTTATGGGCGATTCTTGGAATGGAGTTTCAATGACTGAGGTATAAAAGACTTTTTTTCTCAGAGAATTTCAAAAGTTTTCATTGTAGGATTGAATAAAGAGATATATATTACGAAATATTTTTTATTATTAAAAATTGTTTTTAAAATTATTTTAATTCTTTTTTTACTTAAATTCTATACTTTTTAAAGATTAAAGTTTTACTTAATATAACGATAAAATTTACAATAACGGAATCAATATCTTAAATATTTAAAAATTTAACGTCTAGTGAACTTCAGTTTTATCGGTTCATTCGGTTTGTTGATCAAAAACGAATTCACATCGAGAACACCGCCTTTCCACGTGAACTTCAAGTGTCGACACATCTACAACAAAAACAAAATTCAATAAATCCATCATCTGTAAAAAAACAGACTTATCAATTAATCAAATCACTTAAACACTAGTAATTTTACAAATTGATTTATTTCTAAATCTCTTTTATTGGTAATATTACCAAATAATAGTAATAATCACCACGTAATTTGTAAATTTGCTGTATTTGATGTAGCTCAATATATTACCTACATTAAATGCAGGATTGTGAAAACTTCGATATTGGTTTGCCTTTATGATAAATTACGCTTGATTTATAAAAGTACTAGGTCGAATGATCACACCCATTCACCCATAAAACCTAGCAATTTTACAGCTCTATATATATTTTTCACAATTTAAAAATTCTTACTCTGAGCAGTAAAATCTGCATATTCTGCTCGGCCAATCTACGTGCGATGCAGGAACGTGGCCCGTGGCCGAAGGGAAGCACAAGGTACGGATGAATCGGCGGTTTCTCGCTTTTCCCGGCCTCCCTCGTCCAGCGCTCTGGCATAAAACTGTCCGGGTCGTCGAAGTATTCCGGTAGTCGGCATGAGATCTGGTTTTGTGTCACCACGTTCGTCTAAAAAACGGCGTTATAAGCATCTGCGAGGTGTAACATACAGGACATTCATTTCAACGTTATAGAACTTACGCCTTTGCGAACGAGGTACCCGCTGAGTACAACATCAGTCTGCAGTATTCTTCCGATACCCACGGAAATGGGGTTCAGTCTGAAGGTCTCCTTTATCACAGCTTTCGTGTACACAGCCTCTCTCAGCGTCTCAGCTGTGATTCTATCGTCCTCGTTCCTCACCAGCCTCGACGCTTCCGCGTGAAGCTTCTCTTGCGCTTCCGGATTCGTCGCCAGGTGGTACAGAGCAAACGACGAACTGTACGTTGTCTGCAAAATAAATTTCCTCACTAACTATCTTCATCGTTCTACTTCTAATTATTTATTAAACTTACAGTGTCGATCCCCGCGAGCAGCATATCACAGGCCATCCCCACAACGTCTTTAAAGTCCAGCGCAGGATTGCGCAGATAGATCTCCAGCAGCGACTCGTTCTCGCCCGGTTCCGCTGTCTTCTTCAGCTTCTCGAGCCTCTCCGTAACGAACTGCAAGGCTACTCTACAAAATCCATTGCAAAATTGACATAATATAGGGTTGTGTATAAGACGAAGCATTTAATAGAATGTTCACTTTTCCATGTACGACTGAGCTTTGCGCAGCTTGCGGTACAGAGGTGTGTTGAACCAGCGCCAGAGCCGTGGCCCATTGTCCAGTGGCAGTATTACGCTGTTCGTGGTGAAGGCTGCGTGCATTAGCTTCGAGCTCATCGAGTCGGGCTTCATCTGATGCTCGGAGAAGGTGTTTAACTTGTGGTCGAAAGCAACCAGACATGTTACTGAAAATTTTAAAATTATATGTATGTAGATAATATCTTATTGGGAGAGAGATTTTTAGTTAATTTTTGTGTATGTATTTACGCTCGAGAAAGAGTCGTGATAGCAGTGGTAGTGTGTCTTCGAATTCGTTCTTCTCGCATAACCGTATAAATTCGATCATCGTGCTGTCCGTGTCCGGTATGTAGTTGAGAACGTTCTGAGGCTTGCTGAGGTCCTTTTGGAATTCCTTACGGATCCTCCACCAATCCTCTCCGTTTCTGCAATGCCATCGAGAATACATTTATAATATCTCATTTAAAAAAGTGCAACCACCGCGATTTTTAAAATTACCATTGCAAGCTATAGAAAGAATTACTTCTGTATGTGAAAAGCCGTATCTACTTGCACGATATATGATTATGGAGATTTACGAAACCCGCATGTGATCCCACAAACTACCTATATACAAAAAAGTTAATCGACACGAAGTCATCATCCGCTCCGAACTCCAAAACGACTACCAAACCCTATATATAACTCAACAATTACATCCCCGACTATAATACACATATTATCAGAGAATTAAATGAACCCGTTTTACGTGGGCAACAGTCCGCCGGTGCTGTAAACATCGGGTCGATCCGTGCGGTACTTGAACAGCGCGCGATGACTGCGTCGCTCGGGATGACGGCCGGTGTCGGCCTTGAACACCTCGGCGATGTCCTCGGGACGGAAGACCCAGACGATCGGCTCACCAACGACGATCTCCTCGCGCACGAGTGGACCGTACGCCGCGTACTTGGCCGCGCCATTGTGGTGCAGCTTCTTCAGGTCGTATTCGCCTGTAGGAGATAACGAGTTTGGATCACTGAATGGATTCGGGATAGTGCTTTTTTAATTCTTTGTCGATAGGGTAGAAGTTAATTCACAAAAGATTGCAAACCGAGTAGATATATAATTACGTTGAAGTATCTTTTCCACTTTGTATTTATGGCTGAGTTTTTTTATATAGTGTGTCTTCTGATTTTAACTGTATCAGAGAAGTATTTTTTTTTTTTTACGAATTAAATCGAAGTCACGATATCTCTTTATGAATTAAATGGAAGTCGTGCGGTATCTTTCTATTTTTAAAGTCGAATCGTATTATTATTAATTCATGAAAAAGTTCGCTTTATTATGCCATTATAGGAATCGGTATATGAGGCAATTCATGGAACCTTTATTAACTACTCTGATACTTTTTTTAAAAGTAATTTATTACTGCTATTAGCATATAGCATGCTAAGCACATAAACGAGACTGCATATAAAATCTTCAAGGTATTCTAGAAAACAAGACCTGTAATGCATATTCGTGTGCCACGCAGGCTGGAGGCTAAGGACGTACAAAACTGTCCGAAAAGTGAACCTTTTTAGACAGTTTTGTACATCCCCAGGCTGCAGCCTGCGTGGTACACTAGTATGGATTACAGGGCTTGTTTTCTAGGCTACATTGAAAACTTTACACCCAGTCTTGTTTATGTGCTCTGCAGGCTATGCTAATAGCAGCAATGAATTTCTATAAAAAAAATGTATCACAGTAGTTGAAGGTTCTATAGATTTCTTTATATATACATATTTTATTTGCAGGAGCCGGTGTCAAGGTATACGTGCCAACAAAAAGTAGGATGACTAAGTGATTCTAAATTTACGACTATATACGAGTATTCTATAGCGCTCGTCGATCTACGAACAAAGACTCCTCGTCGCCATATAGATAATCTCGACGAATAATACGCTCCGATTACATACGTATAATAATTAAATTTGAATAAGCAGAAATCATAATCAATCTCAAGTGTAGCATATACACAAATGTAGCAGCTATATGTGAAAATAATTGTCAATAAGCCAAGCTGCATTTATTTATTACTCTTCATGTCGCATTGATTCGTTAGAATGTAAACTGCGCGCATCGGCGATCTTCCTCTAGCCACACCGCAGTGACGCATAAAAACAAATCCGCGATTCGAACCACGTTCATCGCCCGCTCGCGCGTGTGCACGCCCCTACTCTCTCCCTCTCATTACAAGCATTCTTTCTATATCGGCGACATATATTATACACACACAC
>JAPYZO010004114.1:0-11681 GCA_030522905.1 Torymus flavipes | reverse complement strand
CAATTCATCTGATACTATTTTATATAGAAATGAGCAAGCTGGGGGCATTGACGGACACTTCGATGTCAATGATCAGTTCCATGAGGGACAAAACGTCGCAGTCACCGACAATGAATAACCATAAACCAATGGGAGGCGAAGAGTTTGTGCCGGATCAAGGCGTGCGTCGCAATCTTATCGCTGGACAAGATTCTAAAAAGTAAATATTTAACGTTTTTCATTTCACTCTTACTTCTGTGTATGCGTGTGTCTGGGAATTGGGCAGGCAGGTGTGACTGACGGTGCGGGTGATGCAAGTCCCTTTATATCTGTAAAACAACGGGAGAAAGCTGAGATGGGACATTTAAAAATCTTAAATAGAGCGGTGACGTGTTATTGATATAATTCATGGAGGAAGTTCTAAAAAAATACTTTTGCCATTTAGCATATTGTAATGAAAATTAAAATATTTAAAAAAATGAAATATACATTCAAATTTTTTTTTAATTCTCAATAATAGCATAATTAAATTTAACGAAACGGGAGAGTTTATTTCCTCTCTATTAGGTATACAAATTTTGCCAGTAATTTAAAAGTCGGATGCTGATATCGAATAATATTATTAAAGATACAGGAAATACTTCGATTCACATAATGGTTCATTAAAAAGTATTTATTCTCCAGAAAGTTAGTTATAAATAGCCACTGATAACACAAGAAAAGTGGTTGAAAATATCTCTAAAACATAAAAAATTGTTGAAAAAAATTTGTAATCATTTTCTTGTAGTATCATCGATTATTAATAACTCTCTACTTTTCAACCAAACAAGTCTTAAATTATAGTTAATTTCTATACTTTAATAGTTTACTTTTATTTGCAAATAGTTAATTGAATAAACAGTTATGTTTGACATTGTGTAAAGCTTAAAAAAATGACCCATTAGAAGAAATAAAATTTGTAGGTTAAATAATTCCTCGAAGTTCATGACTATCAATTCTATTCAAAGATATAAAAATATATTGATCGTTTTATCATAAAAGTGAGTTCGAGCTGGGCGCCTACGGCTATGGCAAGAACAACGTGAAGTTGCTTTATGTACACCGTGAGAACGCGCTACATCACGAGGTCCGCGAATACGAGATCGACGTCCACTTGCGGCTGAACACACAGCGTGACTACCTGGATGGTGACAATCGCGACATCATCGCCACCGACAGCCAGAAGAACACCGTATACCTGATGGCTAAAAAACACGGTGTCCGCTCGCCCGAGGAATTCGGCATACTTCTCTGCTCACACTTTCTCTATCAGTATCCCCACGTGGAGGAGGTGCAAGTTAACGTTGAAGACTACCCCTGGTCGAGACATCACGTCAATGGGGTGCCTCATAATCATGCCTTTATTTTCACTCCCACTGCGACGAGATACTGTCAAGTTATGCAGCTTAGAAATGGTAAGTTTATATTCTAGCTAAAATTTTTGTGTTGCGGAGTGAATACGAGAGCTGAAGTGATACAAATAAATTTGATAACTAATCAAAGAGTACTAGGTTAGTGAATGATTTTAAATGTAACAAGATAATCGTGATAATGATCTAGACTAAATTTACTTTGGGAATATTAAAATCTAAACATCAAGATCTGTAATCATGATCAAATCGGCTCATAAAACTATTAGCTTTATACGCTAGAAAATGGAGAAATTTATCTTGGTAATTTATCTTGGTGTGCTTATTAATATACTTAGTAGTGAATCGAGTCCGCGATCGAGACTAGATAATTGAAAAGTAAGTTGCGTTAGAATAGAACTCGATCTAATGCAAGCTTAAATCGCAACGGTGCGTTGAATTTATTTTCATTTACAATGAAATGTTAAATTTCTATACAAAATAAACATATAGGTATGTATATTTGGATTGAAGTTCAATATTGCGTAACCCTTAAATTTCGTTATCAATAATATTAAATTTTTTTAAGATACCCGCGTACAATGCTAACCATTTCTAGTGAAATTATCTCTGCTTGATATATGTCCCAATTCTTTAGGAAAGTTAAAAGTATATTGATAACATAGAATACCTATGTATGAGGCAATTATTGACTACAATTTTCCTTATTTGTTCGACCAGAATCACCTCGAATCCAAGGCGGCTTGAAAAATCTGCGCGTGCTAAAGACGACACAAAGCTCCTTCACTGATTTCATCCAGGACGATTACCGTACTCTTCCGGACGCAAATGATCGAATCTTCAGTACAATTGTCACAGCCTCGTGGGTCTTTTCCACCGCTTCGGGCGTCGATTTCGACAAAGTCTGGTACACAGTGAAGGATTGCATCCTCGAGAATTTCGCGGGACCGCCGGAAACGGGCATTTACTCACCGAGCGTGCAGAATACCCTATACTTGACGGAGAAAGGCGTTCTCAGTAAAGTACATCAGGTAATTTGCATGTGCACATACGAATTCTTTCCATATGCCGATTTTATTCTTTATTATTCCCATGCAGCTATGACATGTATATACATATAACCCATTTTTATTGTTTACAGATTTACAGCATAGAGATGGAAATGCCGAATAGACACTACTTCGACATTGACTTTAGTAAATTTGCAAAATTAGTGCCAGGAGAGAATAAGGAAGTTTATTTGCCAGTCGACAAACCGTCCGGCATTATTTATGCTCAACTTAATAGAAAAGATATCAAGTCAAGACTTTGATAGTTATTTTATTTTATTATCGTTAGCCGTATGTTAAGATTTTAGCTTCTACAGATATGCCTGTACAGTATTTGTGCACTTTTTTTTTCAATATTACAATAGCACAAAAAGTTGTAATATTAAATTACATGTATAATATTTTTTCGTAATACATCGATACATTATCTGTCTATGTCATTTTCTGACCTATTCTGGGGTTTCGTAAAATTCTGTAACAAGTGCATCGAAAGTCTCTCGGTATTACGCTCAAGAAACAATAACGTAACAATAGAAACAAGATAAGGCGACCGTAAGTGGAATTATTATATTTAGTGCGAAAATCATTTTAACGATTTGCACACATCGTGATCCTTGTAAGCTGGCGCGTGGCAGCGATTAACGTCCACACCGATTCCCAGCGTCGTGAATTCCACGCGCATATATATGTATATACGACGCGGTGTTTTCGTTAACGATCGATTTCTAGACACACATCCTCTCGGCGCAGTGCCGCACCCCGTTTTCGTCGTCGTCTGTGAGTGACGAACTCGTTAAACAGATCTCGCGGGCGGTCGGGCGGAGACGAGTGAAAACTAGAAATATTTGGCCTGGTCAAATACGCGAGGCTCATAAGAGACGCAGACGCCGCGCGCGAGTCGTTAGTTTCTTTCGGACCGGCGGCAGTGCAGCGAAACGCTTGGAAAGACTGTTAGAAATGTCAATTGTTTGCTCTTTGCTGAAGTTTAGAATATAAAATGAGAACGAGTGTCGATTCAATTATGAAAATTATCGTTTTAATTCTTTCGGTTGTGTCGGCTGCCATCAGTGCAAAGGAGATCTGCGGTGGCACCTACCGCGGCTTTCAGTACACGATTACCAGTCCAAATTATCCAAAAAATTATGATCCGCAAGTGGATTGTACATATAATCTGGAGGCCGACGCGTCTGTCAATTGCGAGCAGCAATTTCATTTGCAGTTCCTCGACTTCGACGTGAAGGCGTCGGAAAATTGCAAGGAGAATCATTTACAAGTTGGAGATCGACATATATTTTGCGGAAAGGTCGTCGGCTTGCGGAAATTCTCTGGGACTAATAATACCTTGACACTGAGGTTTCACAGCAATCAAGAGTTAGCTGCTACTAAAGGATTCAAGATTCTCGTGACGGCTCTACCGTGTAATTTAAAACTTAGTCCCGTCAAGAATCAGTAAGTTTTTTTAATCTTTCTTCAATATTTTCATTCCAAATATTTATAGTAAATGTATGAACTTAAAACAAAATAGTAATTTACACTACAAAATTTTTCTCCATGTGATAGTATGAGTTTAAAAAATATTATTATTGTCATACAATCTTAGTTATATATTCACCTTATTTAGAGAGTTGTAGCTATAAAAACACAAATTTTAATGAATTTGTTTTCCTTATTTAAGAATACTTATATCTCAATCTAATTGCAAAAGCAGCTGTAAGCACTTTAATGGTTTTTTACAAGTTGAGGAAAGTCTATCGAGTTGAGTAAACATGATAAATTTTCAACTAAATATACATAACTTATCTTTAAAAATTTTAAATACAAAAAACTATTATCATCAAACTGTCATAATTTTTACTACGCATGGAAAAAAGGTATTAAAGTAGCAACCCCAGCAAATCCTAACACGGTCTGATACGGATAATACGGCTCTTAGAGTCATAGATTTGTTAAAATAAATTAACAAAACTACTAATATGAATACAAAATGTACCAATTTGAGAATTGACAACAAAAAATTTAAACGAATTTCTGATATTTCAATCAAGATCAAAGGTATTGAATAAAATTTCACATAAAATGGTCTTTCATCCAAACTTAATGTTTAAAGGCTGATTTTGTTTATTAAGCATTTAACTTCAAATCAGGATGAAAAACAAGAGAGTCTAATTATTTTACGTGAATTTTTATTTAATGCTTGATATCTATGATTCTATTGTCACAAATTTGTTTAAAATATTTTTCCTCAATTGTAAAAGTATTTTATTTTGTATTTATAGTAACAAAGTTGTTATTGTATTTTAATAAATTATAACAATAATTATTTTCGTTAAGGTCCATTTTCCGGTAGGCAAAGAGTGCATCTATATAAATGCCTCTAATAATCTTTACCTTTTTTCGAACTTTTGATCTAACAGTCTTATGTACGATGTCCGTAAAGAATGCTATTTCAATCAAATAAACTTATCGAATAATACTAGGTTACAGTATGATTATTGGAACTGTACTTTTAGACTCAAGCTCGCTTTTAACCATGGCGTATATTTGTAGTTTTTTGCGTCTAAATATTTCAAATGAGAATATTACATCAAAGTTACAAATATAGTGATAAAGTATTTATGAAATAATGCGCACGCATCCTTAACATAGCAAAATGCCTTGTGTGTTGAATTTGCCAACGAAAAAAATTATCGTGGTCATTAAAAAGGTGTAAAATATGATATTTCTCAATGTATTCTTAAAATAACAAAATTATTTTTAGAAAATGAATGCATTGATCCGCGCGTAATTGAAAGTATTCAAATTTTCACAGCTCCTTCAAAGGATTTAGGGAGGTGGATCAATTTGGGCTCAGCGCGAATGACATCCCAAGCCGCGCTTATCACCGTGGAATTCGAGGGGGCGATGAAAAGAGCGGTGTCGATAATTCAGCTACTCGTCTCAACCTCACGTCGAGTAATGTCATCAACAGCCCCTCAGTAACGTCTCAGTCCACCAATCAGCAGCGACAGCAGGAGTCGACGATCCATCATCCGCAGCTTGATTTAGACTTTGAAAATAATGCCGGAACCAATTCGCTCCCCCCACTGTTTTCCTCGCACCACTCAGAAACGATGGCTGTAAAAGACGACAGTCCGCACATAATCTCATACGTTTTTCTACCGCCGAAGGTAAATAATGCGGCCGCCCCTAAAGCTATCGCGCCGTCGATCAAAGATAAATTCTTCGATACAGTGACGTCACCGCCAAACCAACTGTTGCCGCCGAGACAAACTCCCCCGAGGACATTTAAGGTTAATTTCCCAAAAGTCGGCCTCTCCACGGATGATAGCGCCCCTTTGACTGGCCAAATTCAAAGATTATCCGTCTCGCCGTCTTTGAATTACGGCGAGCCGCTAAGAGGCACAGTGGATTACGATATTCAAGCTGGAAACGATTGTGACAGAAACACAGCGAGAGTACGACAGTCGATTGGTGCGGGGTTATCTTCAGAAAGAATTAATTATGATCCGATTCAAAAACAAGACTTTCAATCAAATCCAAATCTTATTTATGATCCACGTTACGGATTTGTTAGCTCGAACCAAAATCCACATCCTAACTACCCAGGTAGTAATCCTGGCTATAATCCTATAACACCTATCTACCCAGGTAACAATCCTGGCTACAATCCTATAACATCTATCTACCCAGGTAATAATCCTGGCTACAATCCTATAACACCTATTTACCCAGAAAATAATCCTGGCTACAATCCTATAACACCTATCTACCCAGGTAATAATCCTGGCTACAATCCTATATCACCTATCTACCCAGGTTATAACCCCAATTACCCAGTAGGTGGCAGCGGTTATCCAAATGCCGGTACTGGCTGGAATAACGGGCAAAGCGAAGAGTGTTGCAGAGTACAGTCAAGAAGAAGATTTTCGATAGTTAGTCCTGGATTTCCTGGTGGTACTTCCTCAAATTCCTATTCATGCAGATACGCTATCACTAAGTCTTCTCCAGATGTCTGTCGACTAATACTCAACCTTCGTTTCTTTAATTTTGGTACTGATGATCCATCTTGTTCTTACGGATTTATAGAAATCGATGGTAGACGCTATTGCGGTTGTAGAAGCGGGCAAAGTGTACAAGTTCTTTTTACAGATTATATAGCCAAGTATATAACAGTCTTTTATACTGGATATCCAAGAACTAGATTCACTGGATTTTTAATAGACATCATTCAAGAATCTTGCGGATCATCAGGAGGATCATATCCTTCATATCCGTCGTATCCTTCAAATCCGTCATATCCTTCAAATCCTTCGTATGCCTTCGATCCAAATAATCCAATTTATTCTAATTCTGTTAGTAATAACGGGTATCCTTACGACTATGTTCAAAGGCGAAAAGATTTCGTGAATTCTACTATTGAACAACGAAATATTTTTAAACGATCTCAAAACTCCTCGATTATTCCTTCTCCGACAGATCCTAATCCATATATACGAAATAAACGAGATTTAGGGTATTCTTACGATAGACCAAGTACATCATTTCCCAATAATGATGTTCAACTGATTCAAACCTCCGACAGAGCACAAACACACCAAAGAATTTTCGGAGGAAGCTGTCAGAATCGTATATTTCTGGACTGGGCAATCGCTGCTAAAGAAACACTATTAAGGAATATTGGGTGCGGAGGATATCAAATTCCTGGATTGAATTCACGAAGTTATTTACCACCACTCACTAAAAGCGATGTAGTGAGCTCAGCTTTGACAGAATGTGAGGAAGTCAGTGTTAATCAAGGAGTTATAAAATCACCTTCTTATCCTAATAACTACCCTAGCAATATTAATAAATGTTATAGGTATGTTAATAGCATTTTCTTTTTATTACAAAAAAAAAACAATTTTTTTCTGAATATTAATTAACAACAAAAAAACTCATAATTATCATTAATAAAATTAAAAGCATAAAAAGTTTATGATGAAAAAATATCGGTAATACTAATAACAAAATTTAAAACAAACAATTTTATTACAGATTCAATAAAGCTCCAAATTTTTGCAAAATAGAAATTTATATAAGAGATTTCGATGTAGAGTCGAGTGAAGGATGCACGAAAGATTATTTGTCCTTCAGTACAGATAACAAGAAATACTGTGGAAGTTCATTGAATGATTATCGAAGTAAGTTGTTTTTAGAAAACTACTGCGATAAGTTGTTTTAAAAATATTTTTATTTATCATATTTTATTCACTTATCTTTGCAGCAATATTCGACTTGACACAAAGAAATTTTGTTGAAATTTTCTTCTCCTCTGATTCTCATGGAACAGGAAGAGGTTTCCACATAGGATTTTCACAGTTACCATGTGAAGTAATATCAAATTTTTAAAGTTACTACATAAAAAATGTTTGTTAATCTTTAACCCATATAGACAATAAGTATTCCAAATTTTTATATTTTTATATATACATAAGTGTACAGTTAATTAAAAATAAAATTGTTTTTTAAAAATATTATTATTATTCTTATTATTCATATCATTATTAATATTCTAGAATTTTGTGTGTATTATGTTTACAGGTAAGAAATAAAAAATTCATCATGCAAACAGTTATTGTTTTTATTTTCTACCTCTAATATGCGTTTCATACTTATTCGGCACGTCAATAATAATACTGAAATTCGAGTGGTCACTAAATTCTATTTGAAAGCGACTTCAATTTATCCTTAATATTCAGGGTCAAGTTCATTTATATTACATCTGTTATTGGTTAGAGACAGAAAGAAGTGTACATCAAATATATTCTTTACCCTTTTATATATTTGCAGGACTTTTTATATAATTTTTTTTACACAACTTTTACGTTTTTTTTTTTTTTTTTACTTAAGAAATACCTGATATGAAGTAGAATTAAGATTGTCTCAAGATTGAGTCTTTTATAAAGTTTTTTTTTTTTAATTTGAAAATATATTATCAATATTAAGAAAAGAACTTGAAATTAAGAAACTACCTAGTACTTCAACAAATTCTAATCGAACCAAAATAACAGTAATTTCACACTTAAGAAAAAAACGAATAACAATACTTATATAAAATCAACTTTTTTAATATAACATAAAATTGATATAACGTAATATAAACTCTTACTGCAATCATAACAGCACCATTCTTTGAAATTAAAAAACAAAAATAAAGTGTATTTAAAACACAAATCAATGTCATGCCTATTTGCGTAGGCACTGTGATCTATATTCTTTAGTGACACAATACATTTGATAATGTAAGAGCTTGTAATCTTGAAGAACCGTGGTATTTCTTACAAAATATTTACTTTCTTCGACGGCCGAGGAAGCGGATGTTCGTGTAAACAGCACTGGCTGGTCTCTTCCGGTTGCAGAAACTCACAATACGCGACTTGTTACCCTGTCGTGCATCATGTAATGCTACCAATAGTTGAAATACATCGTCTTTGGTAGGAGTGCAAGGATTGTATGGATCGTAATCCATGTTGCTATATTGCCTGAAAAAAATATGAAACTGTGGTACTACTCATCCTTTCTCTAGTGTAATAAAAGAGTTAAAATTTCTCTTACCTGGAATTTTGTCGCTTCCAAGGATACCGCCTGTAATAACGCGCTCTCTTTGAAATTCCCCGAAAGCCATCAAGTTCCAAGGGAAAAGGTCTATCTTCTAAATTGTTTTGGTCATCTTTTACCAAAATAAGTGGTGCCTCCCAAACTCCTGGGCGTTGCAGGAGTTTTACGAGATAATTAGAGAAACGAGTAGATTGCATGTCATCCAGTTGATCGATTGACTTAAATTGGTCCTCAGGCAATTCTGCTATTTAGTAAAATAAAAAAGATTTTATCGAAATTGAAATCGTATTATCATAAATTGTGAAATTATAATCGTTGAAATTGTCATTAAAAAAAAGAGTATTTATATATATTTTGATAGACATTCTAGATTTCCCCAATGTTTCTTGGCTTGTTTGCTTTTCACAGTTATTTTTAGTTTTATGTTGATTAACACTTGCAGGGTGGCTAATGCATAAGACAGTATTTATAATATTTCAAACTTTAAATTAAAATTTGAATGAAAATTAAAATTTTTTATGCTATTTCTATTTTCTATGATTTAAAGAAATTGAACAGTCAATCGTAAAAATATTATTTTGATAAGCGATTTTTAAAGAGCACAAAAATTAAAGAAATTAACAATAATTCATGATAATTTTTTTAAAGTACCAGATAATTTATTTGCAGGATTACATATTATTAAATTTTTATATAAAACTGGTTTTATTTTAATGTTGATTGTTGAATTGTTCTCCAATGAGTATTATATTTCAGTCTTTTACATGAGTGATCCCAACATTTATAGACTATGAAAGTATAAATTAACTAGCAATTTTTCATTTCAGAAAGTTAACATCTATTAAGTCAAGACTAAGGAACATATCTGATTTACTGAAGAGAGACAGTGTTTCGCTTAAAAGCAATAAGGCGACAGGTGGCAGTAATTAGTGATCACTTCCAAGTTACGATCGCTAGTTTCAAGTTTCACGCTCACTCACTCGTAAATTTACCGAGTTAATTTCGTGCAGTCTATCTATCGCCATTTTTTATGACGTAAAAGATAATCATTCTGTATTTTATAAAATATAATGAATTTTCTTCTTCAGAAAATAAATAAATTTCTTTTAATTTCCTCATACAAAAGTTAGTAAAACTACTATTAGAACTGATGTTCTTTATAAATTTCGAATATAAGATATTATATTTAAAATTAAAAATTATCTAATGAGTAATGTTATCTCTAAATTATTTAATATCGTTATACAAATACTTTTATTCATATAGATATAAAACAAAAGTAAAAAAAAATCCGTCAAGCTTTCAAAACATGAAAGTCAGTATCAGCGGATCTTTTATTGATTTTATAATTATTTTTTCTCACGCATACTTTGGACTAATTAATTGTATGAACTTGAGACTAGTCAAATAGAAAACTAATGGAAAATATTTTTTATGTCATACATAAACAATAATCCCCTTATTTTATGCAAACGATAATTTTTCTTTTAATAACTTGTTATGTTTACAGTATAAATTAGATCATTATTTTATGTATTAAATAATATAGTAAAAAAAGTATTCATAAGTTACTTTTTTTCATTCGCATAGTCAAGATTTGATTTGAGGCGAACGTCAGAAGTAAAAAAAAATCCGATATCCGTTGCAGCCACACGTACACACCCACGCGCACAAGTATCTTAAAATATGTTTTTAAGCCTTTTTGGTTTCGAAATTTTTTAAAAACTGATTTGCACTGTACTATACGTTTTTCCAGTTTTGATAATATATTCTTTAAATGGTTATTGACTTAATATATTTTTTAAACTAATCAAATCTATGAAAATGATAAATATAAATTATGTATATATCGTTTTGAAAATTATTTTACAATTTTTGTCATCACAACAATGAATTATTTACATAATTTGCTCAACTCAAATATTTCAGTTTCCATGCTTATTGTAGCTTTTTTTTACCAGGCTTTTTTCCCACAGCACAGATCTCTCTATATGTATACGGTAACTGGATGGAGACGGGGGCAATCATAACGTTATATACGCTTGATTTCATACGTTGGGGTTGGAGTTTAGGATCGAACATTCTCATAACAAGGCGATGGGAATGTCCCGTAAAAAAATCAAAGGGGGAGGGGGATATACTCGTAGGAAATCAAGAACAAAAAATATAAGAGAAAAATAAACTTGAAACATAATTAAAATTAGTAAGAACTAGGTTTCATATATATTAATCTCTATATAAAACATATCCACACTAAATTTTACAATAGCAATTGTACAGCTATGTTAACTCACCGTTGTCCAGGTTCTCATAATCCTCATTATCATCGAAATTAATGATTTTTCGGAATGCAGAATCGTTTGGTTGGAATTTGATGTCACTGTCCACCCACTCGTGCATCTTGTTGTCGTTCACAATATGTTTGTCTGCAGCCTGTAGCGTGTCATCGCTTCCTTTACTTTGACCAAGTGGGAACATCATGTCCACTCGGCCATTTTTTCGCGTAAAATCGATTGATTCTGTTTTCAAAGTTCCTATCTTTAGGACGACAAAGAGTAATAAGGGTAACCAACGCATCTGTAATAATAGAAAATTCAATACTGTATGAAATTATAGTAACAAATATTGGACTACTTGATATGTAATA
>JAPYZO010004113.1:0-22918 GCA_030522905.1 Torymus flavipes | reverse complement strand
CTTGCGATTGGTTAATGATCAATGACTACTTTTCGTCCATTTTTCCCATGTTAAATTCCCATAAGAAAAATTGATTTCGTCGGCAGAAAAGTTTGGCAACGGATAATTTGTGTTCACCATTTTTCTCATGTTCTGGAACCTCCAAAGAATCGAAAAAATATTGCGTGGTAGGTGTGCCCCAACAAAAATTTATTTAACTTTTTCAACCCCATTTTTGGGTATAAATCCGTAGAATTGCACATATATGCATAAGCACATATGGCATGTGGGAGAAAATTTTAATAATTAACTGCATGCAATATATAATAATAATAATTAATACCTTTTACATGTCGAATAACCTTTGCATATCTCGTTGATATTATTTATTCGAGCCAATGGAGCCATTTTTCCTTTCAGGCATTTTTCAAAATACTTGAGCAAACATTTTATCCTCCAAATGCGTATTGACGTTTCGAATTCTTGAAATTCCATTGAAACCTCTATGCTCCAACAAAACAAGCAGCTTAAATTAGTCGACGAACGAATGAAAAATTCCAGCTATTCGGCGTACCACATTTGTGCGCTTTCAGGTGTGCGTGCGGGAAAAATATTTGCGGATTTCACGCGCATGCGGGACTCAGCTGGAAAGTCCGTTTTAACGAGTGCAAAACGAACGTACGAACAAAGGGCAAAAAACGCGAAGGGCCAGGTACGTAGAAACCCGCCGGCTTGTTTGTTCTATCTCGCAAAGACGACTCTGGTGTATCCGTGAATTTTGCCGGAAATCGAGCCCAGCGCAGGCTCTATTTTCTCGGTATTAATCTCAAAAAGCCCATTTTTCGCGGATGCCGGGAGGCGCAGTTGAAGTCAATGCGCATGTGGCTTTTGCGTACAACCACGCGAGTGGATTAGTGGGAAGTCATTCGGCGCGGAATGTACGGAGAAATGTCGATATTCCAAAAGTTATGCGTTTTTCGAATTTGCATCCGTAGGTCCACCGGGATTGACGTGATAGTGACGCAATGGTAATATGGTAGATTGAGCTTTAAAAGTATATTGCCATGCTCATTCGTTCGGAATGTTGGGCATGGACCGAAAGTATGTTTTGAGAGCAATAACTGTCGAGTGAAATCAGTGTTGTTTAACGGCACATGAAACCGATTGGAGTGACGGACAAAGCAAAGGAATGAAATGTTTGATATTATATAAAATTTTCTATTTATTTGCTTAAATTTTAACGAAAAATATATTTAAAAAAATGATTTACGGAAAAGATTCCAATCAAGAAAAATATTCTTATAAAAGAGACAAATATTAGGTCATTTAAATATATTTCGCATCTGTATTTATAAGTCCAGTAATAAATAGTTTGTGATATAAATACAAAATAATCCTTTTATTTTTTCATAACATATATAAAAAACGCGTTATTTGTATGCGCTGAAAGACATGTCACATTTGATATGCAAATAAAAACATAATTAATAATATGTATTTCCATAGCCAGTAATATTTTTGATAAAATTTTATTTGGAAATTTGGTTTGTAAAAGTACCGTAAATCAAGTACAAATGATACACTTTTCGTATATTATACAATAATAGTCAATAATGAAATATTTTACAGTTACGTTATATTAAAATTTATTTCTGCTTTGCCTAATTTCATTGTAACCTACAACCACTGACTTTCTTGCGATGTACCCTTGCCAAGCGGAGCAGATAAATTACAGGACACCGAGGGACGCTCGCCTGAATTCGATTTCGTCCTGCAGGGAAAAATACCTCTCTCTCTCTCCCCCCTCTCTCTCTCTCTCTCTCTCTCTCTCTCTCTCTCTCTCTCTCTCTCTCTCTCTCACGTGCGAGACGGCGCGTGCATTCAAATCCGTCGCGTACAAGCAACGACCCAACGTTGTTGGACCCGTGTTCAGTAGTTCGAACACGCGTAGCGTCAGCCTCGGCATCCCAAACAGTTCGCGTGGCCCGCCAAAATCGCGGATCTGCGTCAAGCAGGTAAGTGAGAGGAGAGCTTGTGCGCGTACTTTCGCTTCGCTGGAGCTCCGGAATTGAATTAGTCGCACTTGAGGTGGAACGGGTCGCTTTCGCTTTAAGAAGGGAAACGTCTTTTCTTTTGCCTGCCTCGCTCGTTCTCGTTTTGTACTAATTTCTTCGGTGTTCTCGCGCTACCTCGTCACGGGTCATTGACTTTCACGAGCTTCTGGCGGGTTTCTTTTTCTCCTACTCACTACCGGATACCGGTGGCGCTTGCTGTTCCCGTGGTTGGAAATTTCTACAGTCATTCCAAGAAACGAGTATTGCAAGCGGTCTATTGTGGTCTTCATGGATAATCATTATTATAAGGTTTAAATATATAAGTTTAACGAATCAGTAATTAAAAGCTGTAGTCAAATATTATATTGTATATATGAAAAATCCTAAAAGAAATATATATTTCAAGTCCAATCCGACTTTTATTTTAAAACTTGAAGCCTTGACGCTTTGACGTTTTTATACAGCGTACGAATTTTATAAAAATAATTCCATTTTAAAATGAACGAATTTTTTATTTCAATTGAGAAGAGATAAAAGTAGTTCGTATAATTTATAAAGTGGTTTTCTTCAAGTGAAAATGCTTTTCCCATAATTCTTTGTTGAATATAATATTTAAATTATTATAACATGAATATACAAATATTATTGCATTGAAAAAGTTTGTATTTATAGCTGAAGTTACCACAACAAATAAAGCTTTTCACAATAAATACTTTTTTGTTTAATGACAAACACTTTTCTTATTAATGTTTCTACTTTACAAAATAAATTAGGTGGAATCACGTTTTTCATAAATATAAATATTTGACTCATTATAAGTTATTATAAGAGGCTGTCATGCGTTCAAAACCCTTATAATAACTTTTTTTGGGAATTCATGGTTCTACTAACTGTCTTTTTGCTGCAAATAACAAAAAGTAATGGTGAGATAACGCAAGAGGCTTACGCGAGTATGTTTTATCACCTACATAAGATTACACACCCTCCGTTCTCTCTGATCCATACGTAAATAATACCACTGAGCTGGTTTTCGTCCCCTCAACTTACTTTCAGACCTGTATATTTTGTCAAAGTAATTACTTTTATTGTATACTTTCTTTTAGTTTTCGTTTCAACGGTAATTTACAGATTATTTAGACATAATCTGCTGTAATGATAAATTTATTTATCGGCCTTTATAAATACTTGAACTTCGTAAATTTAAAGTTTTCACATTATCGATCATTAAAATATTATTCTCCCAATGTTTATTATTTTTAATTTTTAATGTTTTACAAATTCCACTCTAGATAATGCATATCTTAGTCGACCTTGTTACTAGTTAAAATTATTTTCACTGAATATAATTAACTTTCTATGAAAACGAAGTTATTGCAGTTACATGAACTAAATTTGACTTTACTTCTCCTAAGCTATTTTACTTATCATCAAGTTCTAAAACCTTTTAGAATCCAAAATTGTTCATTAAAATTTAATGACAGTGTTTCGTAAATCCGGAAAAAACTGAAGACTATAATAATATATTATAATACAAATATAATAGAACCAAGGATACTTTTATAGTGCGCATAATGCAAAATAATATGCTCAAGAGTTATTCTTATCATTGAAACTTTTGAGGTAGAAGAGTAAGACATAATTAAAGGTAAAGCGAAAATGAACTCACTAAAAATAAATTTTAAATTTACATTAATTCCATATTTAAACGTGACGAAAATTCGTTACCATCTTCCCCGAATAACCCAGAATGAATTATACCAATTTTATAATAAGCGATTTTCGCCGCTACGACCAAACGTGCTTATACCATCCCTTCGAGAATTTCATTAAAACGCTCATTACGTATTCAAACAAATTCGAAGCAAGAGAAGCCATCGCTGCCCTCGTTTATCCATCGATCCGCCGGCTTTAATAAGCGATACTTAAAGCCGCGATAACGTGTTTCGCCCACGCCATCGAATTGTCATTAGAGGGATATTTTCCCTGTCTCTCTCTCTATCTCTCTACCAGTCAGCTGCTACACTCGAACTCTCATATGAGCGTCGCCGTCGCGCTTCGCATGTCTGCGGGCAATCCATTCGACTGATTGGAACGAAATGGGACTAGAATATTAGAAGCTCGAAGAGAGAGAGAGGAAGAGAGAGAGAGAGAGAGAGAGAGAGAGAGAGAGAGAGAGAGAGAGAGAGAGAGCTAGTGGTGTTGCTGGCGTAAAATGCGCACCGCTACGCGCGCCCTCTACGTTTTCCCCGATATCGCATTAATACTCGGGAGAGATTGTTCACGTGCTGCATCGGGCCGGCTATATCGAAGCTTTTATTAATTCTTTTATTTTTAGATGATAGCAAGTGTGACGTTTCGCATCTCCACACGAAGGCGAGAGCGATCGCATTAAGATAAGAGAGAGTAGAATCACGATAGCTTGTAGCTCGTTGATGTCTTTAGATGAATTGGTTTTTATGAGATTGTCCAGATAGGATCTGCTTTGGCTTTGATTTATAGTCAAAGTTGTAGGGTATCAACTTCCGAACCGAATATTCCTGCAGATTATTCTAACGCGAGGTAATAAACTAGTTTTAATTAATATTCCACTAATTTTGTTTTTGATCAAGTGATAATTAAAAATTTAATTTTCTACCTTTGAATAATAAACATTATTATATCAAATTCTTCTCAATATGTAGTGCCTTTATACCGGCAAAAAATTATATAAAGTGCAAAAACTAGTGGTTATTTTATTGCCCCGCCAGGCAATCAAGCGCACTATAAAGGAAATTCTCTTAGCCAGACTGTAAAACATTGGAAACAGTCTAACAGAAAATGACAGGATCGGGGGGATGCAGTTGGCTTTGAAATTAAACTCGACGTCTTAGGTCGTCCCAGAAAAGTATTTTACATTGTCAGACTTTGCGAATAACGCAGCTGTATGACGTGATAAAATTGAATTACATTCTTCTCATCCCAGCTCTCTCTCTCTCTCTCTCTCTCTCTCTCTCTCTCTCTTTCGTTTTCTCTTTCTCGCTTTCTCTTATTCTCCTTGGCAAATACGAGATATTCGAGGGAGCTCTGTATGTCCCACTAGAATTCCGCGCTATGAATACCCGTACACTGAGGCGAAAATTGTTTAGAGGGTTGTAACAATTGCTGCGAATAGCGCGGCTTCCTAGTTTAATGTCGAGAACGAATCGGGCTTTATTTTTATGATCGAAAATGCAACTTTTATTGAAAAAGTATTTTCAGGGAAAATTTTCTATTCAATGGGAACTTTTGATAAAAATTTCGGCATCGTATAATATTTTATGAAAGTAATTTGAGCTGTTTTATTAATACTCCAGCCAGAGTAGCCTTTATACATTTGATGGGCTGAGTTAATGAATTGATAATATCATAGCTATAATGTTTTTCAAAATTAATAACTAAATTAATTTACCTATACTGTCAAAATAAATAACTCTTCAAGTTTTATAAAATATGCGTTACCTGTATGACATAAAATATTAATTTGAATCAGAGTATCAGACAAAATAGTCCATTGAACATTTGATACATATTTTACTATATTTTGCATCATTACTTGCACATAATTAATTGATACAGGTACCTATAAGGTAATTTTCAGATCATTTATTTGGAATTCTTTTAAAACTTGTTGAGTCCTATTATTAACGTAAACTTAATGTTTACTTTGTATTATTAGCTTTAGTCGATAATCTACCTGAAGAGTTTTAGTCATCTTCGTGAGGTTTGTTATTGTCCTTGAACTCTATATATGAACAACTTCTACAATATGCACCGTTTGGTGATTTATATGTCTCATAATTCATATACATCTATTTACATTTTATGGCCTGACAACGATGTTAATATCTTATAAAATTATAAATTCGGTGAGAAATAAATTATCTATTTCCATAAATGATATTTAACGACTGCGAGAGAAGGAAATAAAACCACAACTATAAACGTCTCCGATTATTCATCATTAACAAACAACCGTATTGTGATGCATTAATGAACCACCTCGCATATATCTCCTACCCCATTCTCTATATCCAACAGCAAACATTACCGCCTCACCGCTTTAAATCTCCCTCTATTATTAACCCGAACATACATTCATAAACCTGCTAACTACCGTCCGCTGCGGGCCGGATATAGCCTAAACCGCAGTGGGCATCCGCTCGTTCCTTAATTGTCGCGCGCACGTCTGACTCAACGTATTGTCTTGGACCGAGCTCTGGACATCTCGGTCCAGCCGACTTCCTGTCATATCAACGGGACAAAAGTAGGCGTCCATTGTCGCATTTTTCGCTGGCGATTCGCGACTCATCGGGGAGAAAATCGCGTGCTTCTTTGCGCTTCGATGAAAGCACGACTCTGGAGTCAGCGCGCGCTCACATACGCACAATACACGTGTACATACATGTACGTGTATGCCAATGTGAGTCGTGTATGAGGTACGTGTAAGGAGATCTGGCCGGTGGTGCTCCACGAGCCAGAAAAGCCACGCTCTTTTTATCCGTATTACCAGGCCGGCGAGTATAGCGATCGTCGTCGGCCCCCTTTTTCTCATCTCCGCAGCTTGCGTTTTCTCGTTTCTCTTATTATATTGCTGAAAAGGATGTCCGAAGATTGATTAAATATAATGTGCCTTTTCATGCTTTTAAATTGTAACTTGACAAGATTATTTTATTTGAAAATAAGTTTATTACTTTAATTATCAAAGAAATGTGGATGAATTAATTATACTTGAAATCAAATGAAATTAATATTTATCTTTACTCTCTCTCTCTCTCTAATAACAATAATTTTTTATTACAGGTGAGTTTTATAACCAAACCTTTGTTAACAACCATTTACACAGCACGCATTATGTAAGTACTTCTTCTACTTTTATTGATTTGTAATGGCGTACAAAACATTGTTTTATTTTTGTAGAAAAAAAAACACTTATTTATTTATAATCAACCTCAAAGACAAAAGATCGATTTAAAATAATTTCAGTTCACGAGTAACGTCCACATTTACAAGTTTCTTTAAATAGAATGAAATGTAGTCTACCTCTAATCAAGGCTATCAGTAGATACACGCAAATTTGGTCAGACACTATTGATCAAGGAACCTGGCAATGCCCCGCAGGCAACTGCAGGGTTGAAGCGCAGATAGTAATTTTTTCTTGTTCTGCAACAAACTAATACTCTTTTTAATAAATAAATAAGTACACTAACTTCTCGATAAGATTTATTGACGAACCAATTATAAAAAGGCGTATATGTCGGGAACATTTTCGTATCATTATAAAATGAGATCTGGAATTATTTTTATATAGACACAATAGATTTATTTATAATCTTCCATTGTTATTATGTATATATAGTATGAAATTCATTTATGAGAAAAGTTATTTGTTATTTCGAAATTTTTTATCGAAAATAATAAACTAGTAATTACTGGCTTGCGAAAGCTTTTTTATTCTCCTCTTTTGTACGTGCGATTCGCGGAAAGTTCCTAAATTAAAAGGTTTTTTCGCATCACAATAGCGAATACCTACAGTTGTTTTCCATTTATCGGAACAAAAAAAAAGGTCACCGACGAATAGTTCTGCGTCATATTTTTCACTTTTAAAAGAATCAAGGTTCAACATATTTCCATTTGTCGGGTCGACATTGTTAATCCGCTGAGAGAAAAAAAACCCACATTTTCCTGCAAACGCGGAAAATTCTTTCAATCAACATCCCAATCTATTGCGTAAAACATAACCCTCGATCCAAATTATCTCACCAAGACACATGCAACGACCCTTGCCATCTTCCCTTATTAACACCACCTTCCCCTAGTAACGCGCGTCGGAATAAATAATCCCAACCGCAGATCTTTCTTTCTCTCTCTCTCTTTCCCAGCTAGTAGTATACCACTATCTATCTACCCATCTTTGCGTTCTTGTTTCCGTCACCCTGCGGCCGCATCTCCCAGGGTGACACTCGCACGTCCGACAACGCGGCGTCGACTCTTTTAAAAGAGTCGACCACCCGCGTACTACGTGCTCCCATGGGACGGACCCATATACGAGATACGTCGTCCTTATACTCGATCGTACGCACTTCTATACCGAGAGGAGGGAAAAAGTAAAGCACGGTTCGGCTCGATCAATTTAACTCCGCGACTGCATAACTAGATGTGCTTTGCGCGCTCGAGCGCGTATATGAGATGGAAGGGGAGATAGTGACTGCACGTAAAGGTCCCTTCTCAACGTTATGTATACAGGCAGTTCGTGGGGGGAGGGCGAACGATGCAATGGAGATAGGTATAATGCGTGGACCATAGTCCCTCTCTTTCGCTCCAATTTTCGCGTCGGGACAAGATGCGAGGGCTCGCCTGTATAGAGTGACGTAGGCAGGGTCGATTTCGTCCCCGGTGTGGTATGCCCGGCGCGTGTGATGATCCGAGGAGAAAGAGGGGGAGAGCAAGTGCGAAGACGAGGGCGACGAATATAGGATCGCGTAGGGAGGAAGCCGGCGCGCTCTATTTTCGTGTTCATAATTAGAGGTCAGAACGAGTCAGATTTGAGACTTTCTCGTTATAATCGGTGTAAGAATAAACGCCCTCGCGGATGCTTCTCTGATTATTTTAATGTTAAAGTGACAAATGTGATTGTATTCATTGTATTTTTCAAACATTTCTATAATGCAAATGTGTTGTTGCTATCGGATCCCGTATGAATAATTATTCAAAAAACTACAACTATATTTTAAAAATACTGAGTCATTGTTAATCAATGATAATACCTACCTTTGCATATCACGTTTGTCCAATAATAAAAGAGCGTGCACATAGGATCAGGTTACAGGGTGTGTAACTACTACAGAACTCCTTTTTACTCTATGTACATGATCACTGCCTTTGTTGGCATAACCCAAATAAAATATCCGACTCATTCAATACAATATCTTGAGACTTATTTTCTGTATTCTATTTTTGGTTCTTATATTCTATTGTTAGTTGTGTACTTATAAAGAAGGGACTCCAATGTATTGCTTATTCGAAAACTTTATTGGAGTGGCTATTAATTATATATTTAATATACCTAGTAAAAATACAGAAGTTCGATTTTCCGAAAAAGACTTTCATCGATGTGATTACCGCTCTCATTTAAAATAAGGTATAATTTTGTAAGACCTGAATCTAAAATACTGGATGCAAAGTGCAGTCGATAAAATATCTTTGATATTGCTAAAAACGAGAAAATGCTTAGTACTCGATTGCAGAATATGCGGGCAGAACTCGACCCTATGTTTATCAACTTTTTTTCAAATGTGGATGTAAACATTGATCTATCCCTTATATAATTTTAGAACTCGAGATAATCTATTTTACCCTCGAACGATCTCGAAATCTCAAATAATCGAATCCATCTCGAAGTAGTGAAATAAAAGACGAAACGGTAACGCGCGTAGAGTACTGATTAATGCTAGTCAAATTTAAATCGCGTACTATTTTTGGAGAAACTAGCGTTAATCAGCGCGCTAGGCGCGCCACCGTTCGTATTTTGTTTCACTACTTACGAGATTCGAGATGGATTCGATTATTCGAGATTTCGAGATCGTTCGAAGGTAAAATAGATTATCTGGAATCCTCAAATTATATAAAGGAAACACTCGAAGATGAAACATTTTTTGAGCCAGCTTTATGATTATATAAAGTGCTAATATGTCCCATGATATATGATAAATCATATTCATTCACATATCATCTAAGCTATAGCCTACGCATTATGTACTATACTTGACATTATTATAGGGGTTATAAGCCGATAATATACTAATGAGCTAGCTGTATATTACAGAATTTTTGTGAAAGAGTATTTAACTCTTCTCTATAAATAATAGACGTTATACGAATGAACAATACAAATATTATTTTTGTAATAAATGTACACAAGATGTATCTTCATAAAAGAATAATATTGTATAATATACATTTATCATAACAACATCTATACGAGAAATAGGTGTATTTTTGTAAAATAAGTATTTTAGATCAATAGCAAATAATCAATAACTAATTGTCGTTCTACTACTTATTGATTTATCGATGAGGCCTGTTAATACTTAACTATGTTGGCTACTATGAACGAGACTATCTATTTTCCTGTTCATATTCTCAACATGATACATATTCATAAAAAAAATTTGTTCCTATAGCGAGTCCTATCTGTATCGATAAATAATTAATGGATATACCTACGCTAATGGCCCCTAAACATGTCTATCAACTACTATTTAATTCGAATAATTTTCGGATGAGTAATTTTCAAAATATAATTTTCGTAATAGATTCGTAAATTATTGAAATTTATTAGCGGAAACTAACGTAAAAGCTTGATGAATATTTTAAAGCATAAATTTCAAACTATTTCAGAAAAGTTAGCTTCGAAATTGCACTTCTAACAAATAACATTTGACCCTTTACTGCAAAGCAGGATATTTAATATCTATTCAAAGAATTCATCAACTTTAATGATTTTTGTTTATATACACTACAGAAACCCTCAAATGTGAGATCAACATAGTTATACAATCAACATCATTTGCATTGTTATTTGTTACAAACTAAAATATTTACCTCGTGTTAATTATTTAAAAGCTCACAACGGTCAACCGAATAAAAACAAAATATTTGCGAGGCAAATTAACCAACAAAGCTTTGAAGAGCGAATTTCCATCGCGACACACGCGACCTGCGCGCCCCGAAATATCCCGGCTAAATTAGTCTGAAAATATAACTCGCGTCAGTCGTCTATCAAGCGCCTTTTTATGCGAGCGCACAGCACCGCTCGAAAAGCAACGAGAATAATCCCATTCAAGTGCATCATGCCCGCTACGATGACGACCTCCATTCGTCGCTCTTCTCTTTTCTCTTGCTCGCGCGCTGATTTCCTCGTCTCTAAAACTACCCCCCCCCAAATATTTTTAACAAACTACTTCGTAACCAGCCGCTTGAGACGAGATGTCAAGTGTCTTCTGGCTGTGCCGGCAGCACCGAGTCATCCGCTCTCCGCGCGGCGTTGTAGTCGATATATGGAGCGAGACGAGAGTGCGGGGGAGAGAATGTGAGAGAGAGAGAGGGAAAAGGGTGAGAGGGGAGGCGAGAAACAGAGATCGGGCGGAGATCGATGGCAATTTGCTCGACTTGCCTCATCATCAAACTTTTCTTTCTCACTGTGATAGCTCTTGCGCCTTTTTCCCTTCGTCGCGTCAAGTACGAATGTATATATGAGGTTATTTTTACTTCGCCTTTTCAAAATAATGAACTTTTCTAACTATAAGAACGTTCCTATATACATGCTTTCACGTTGTTCTAACTTTTAAATATTGATTCTATATGAAATATTGATATATGTAAAATGTATATTTCCACGTGATTTATCATATCTCGTAAATTCTATAGACACGAATTTTGGCGCATAGATTTCGATCTCGCGTACATCGGCCGAAACCTCTGTGTGAGTAATCTAACGCTCGTATCCGTGTGTGCCTCGACGCGCACGGGAATATCTTCCAAAGCACGCACACACATCTATAGCTGTGCAAAATGTATATAGTCTTGTCGCGTTTGTGTTTGTGCAGTGTGGCGCGCGCAGGCGCAATCCCCGGCGCGGCCAGTCGCGACTGCAGCGGGCGCGCGTCAGGAGAGAGACACGTGGAGTCGGCGCAGCGTCTGCTGTGCTGCACGCAGTGTGCCTCAGCCGCTCCGTCGCGGTTCTCGCGCCGCGTCACTCGCGCGCGCGCATCGTCCAAAAGGATTTTTGCACCCAAACGTCCGCTCGTTATTTTTTTCTCTCGCTTTTTCTCGCATTCCGCAGTGAAGTCCGACTGCTGGCGCGAGTGCAGTAAAAGCTTTTGTGTCACGCGGTGTTAATTGATTCGAGAACCGTTGGGAATCGACGGTGCCGAAGTGTGATTGAAAGGTTTTGAAATATTTAGATTCTTTGGGGAGAATGAAGAAGTGTTTCGAAATTCGGCGGAAAATATTGTAATCGTTATCATGAATATTGTGTAGACATAACGGATTACGTTGCTGTTTACATATAGGGTACAAGCTTAAGTGGATCAACTTTATGTGCCCGGAAAAGTTAGATTCACTGCAAAAACTTTTGCTGCATGCTTTCCGAGTACATTGTGAATTTTACTGTTATTGGTGTTTACGAGTTTAGTTTTTGCGCGTTCCTTTTGCACTTTTCACCTGCGGAATTTAGTGAAATTAACACGGACAAAATATTCTTTTAAAGGAACAATGCAACGAACTTTTAATGGCGAATTCTCGTTATCGTTGAGCGTATAAGCTAGAGAAGTGAATGTTCTTGCTTGCTTCGGAGATGAATTAAAATTTTAATTGAATACCGATTGCAAAACAGGTTTAGCTATTTTTCTAGAAACAATATTTTTCTGGAGTTTCAAAATATAAAAATCAGAAATAATAATGCTAATATATAGCTAATAATAGCCTCTAAATACATTATTTAATGACTGTTTTCAATAATATATTATAAAATTGATTCAATGGATTTACTTTATTATTTACCACTTTTGATGTAGAGCCGAGAATAATTATTTGATGGATTTTTTCTTCTTATATAAATTGCAATAATACTTTGTGAATCTCCCTGGTGGAAATTCGTTTATCGCTAAATGGCGACAATCTTAGTAAATAGGTGGAAAAATTGCTTGTTAATAGGCCCCGATGAAACGATTTTTAAACCCATTATTCGCACATTTGATAGATTGGGAATAAAATTACATAATATTACTGTCATATCTTTGAAATACTCAAGAATTAGTTTATGCTAGTCTTTAAAAAACTTATTCAGCTATTTTTCAATCTATTAAATGTTTGAATAATATGGGAAAAAGCGTTTCATCGGGACCTATAGAAATTGTATAAAGGAAGTTCGCATTTTATAGCAAGTTTCTAATTTAAATGTCCAATTATTAGTTATAAAATGTTTTGGATTTCCACAAGGGCTTGTAAAGTTAAATATTCTTCTACTTTTTATATTAAATTTTTAATGATCATAATTAAATGCATTTTTTACCAAGCAATAAATTTTCTGAACTATTTACTTTATCATTCAGTCTATTTCCGTCTTCATAAAAGGGGAACTATTTCATGAAAAATGTTCTAATTTCGAAAGTTTGCGTCATTTCAAACTTGCATGCTATTTCTTATATTGCGTGGGAAAAGGGGATGATGCCCGCGGGCAAAAGTGATTTTAGTCCTGAAAGTGCAAAACCTTTCTTATTATCATATTCAGATATTGAGGCCGGGAAATAGGAATTCTAAGAAACGGTCCCTTTTGCCTCAAGGGAGGCCGAAAACGGTGCGGTTAATTGACGCTGAAATTCTCAAATGGAACATAATTTACGATCGTATAAATACTGCCTTTCTGTCTTATGAAAAATGGTCGTAACATATTATCTAATTGTTTTATATAATTCAATAAGTTTTCCAAATTATGCATTAAATAATAGTTTTTAATAGAAATTGTAGTAAGTATTGACCGAGAATCTATAATGCTAAGAAAATGCTAAGATAAATGCTAAAGAAGAAACCATATTTATAAAAGTCTCACAAATATGCAAAAATAAAATCACGTTCTAGTTATTAATTGTTTATACTTTAAACCCTGATAGTTATTATATTTAAAATTATTAAGAATGCAATATGACTTTTTATTAAACTAAGATATTGTTACGTAAACAAAATCATCTTTCAAAAATCTAGGACGCAATTCAATAAGTTGTACTTAACTGTACCCAATAAGTATTTCGTAATCTAGAATCGTATATCTCGGCTTCGAATACAAGACCTCACAACAATAGATTTAATTTTCTTTCTCATGCAGTAGAAGAGGCTCTACAGAAACGAGGACTCTTTTATTAAAACTTACTTTTTAAGTAATGTTTGGCAATACTCCAAAAATATCCAAGAATATTGCAAAGATTTATTTCGTTCTAAAGAGCACAATTTAACTCGCTGTATCGTTAGTTGGGATTTATTCGGATTAAATTGTGATTACAATAAAAAAATATAGTGCTACTAGATATAGCTGTAGAAGCATTTTCAAGCACATTAAATATTTCTTTTTCATATGGAAAACTTAATTATTGAAAAAGAGAAAATTATTGTCTTAAAATAAAACCATTATTTTTGATTTTATAATAAAATTTAATAACTACCTCCATTCAGTAAATAGATTATGTAACTTTTCCTCATTTCCGATTCAAATCATGCATACTTACCGAGGAAAAGTACATCCCCGCGTTCATGTATAATCCGTTCATTAACGTCAATGTACGGCCTGCCGCACCACGCATTATCGCGCGGTCGCCGCAAACCCTAAATCGACCGATTTCGTGACAATTACGGTGTAAAGCACACGCGGAGCAAGCGACACGTAGCGAGATAACGGCTCCCGGTCAATCCGGCACCAGTGCTGAATCCCCGCGCGATTTGCCGTGCACGGGGAAGAAACAAAAAACAGACAGTGTAGGGGTCGCCATCGTATTCATAAAACTTAATCGAACGTACCTATCCAGCTTCCGATCTATACCAGCCCAACGCAGATATGTAGTATATGTATACGTGCGATGGGAGATATAGTATACATATAAATGAACCCGGAAGACGCGCGTGTTACGTTATTGGCCAGTGTTTTTATTTTCGGTGGCCTTTATCTAGCCGCTTCCGCGCGTTGCATGTCGAGAGTTCTAACCGCGCGCGACGTTTATTTTATATACCTACACCCGGCGAGTTACGGGAAATCAATATACCGCGTTGTTAGCGCTGCGAATAATGACGGCTCCTTATCGTGGTGGATTATCGCGATTGTTGTAAAAATTTATAGTGGAGCCTGCAAGCGTCGCTTGACGCTCTTTCTATCCCCACCCCATTGGTATCTTTATTAGAGAAGAATTTAGATGGGCCAAGCGAGATATCGGTTTATTGATTTATTAACGCGCGCGCGCCTGATCGGGGGTTACTCTTCAGTCCCCCTCGCGATCTTCGCAGTTCATTTGTTATTGGGTTCAATGTGACGCGCGCATGGAGAAAGAGGGAGGGAGAAACTTCGCGTTCTAATTTCGTTTTTAATACTTCGTAGGAAGTTAAAATTAGTCGGATCAACAAATCTCATTTTCATATAAGAGCAAATGACTTTTAAAAGAGTCTTAAGCAAGTAGCGTGCGCTGTCGACGGGGAATCCCCTTCATGGTTAACTTTGAAATATCTTACTTTTCGCTTCCGTTTTTCTTGAAAAATTTGAAACTGATAAAACATTCTTTTGGAGTTTACGATCGAAGTATAAGCTTGCCCAAGAGATGCGATTCGTTTCCGAAACCTTTGCACGTATAAATCACAATATAAAACTTAAAATAACTCATAAAAAATGTATTAAAAAAAAAATTTCAAAATTTATATTGCGGTTTTCAAAGTATACATTGCGGAACGAACAAAAAAAATGGCAAAGAATACAGAATTAATGAGCTTTTTCATCTCAAATGGATATGGAGTAGAGTAATTGAAGATGGCAAGAGTGAAGTTATTTTTAAAAATAACAGACCGCAATGCCATTATCAAGAACTCGCTCTTTTTTCAAAGTCATATTTTGTTTCCGCATGAGAAAATATTCCAGAATCCGTGCACGTTGATACACAACTATATTGTATATTTCATCTCATTTCCGGACAAAAATTACAGCGACGAAGAAGTGTTCCGCCGAGGTCCTTAGCTCTTTCTGCTCCAACCTCTGATTTTATAATTTCCGCATGGAAATTCAAAGCGTACCGAGTTCTTTTCGGTCGGCTAACAACGCCCAAATTTTCGACCATCGCGTGCTTTTTCGTCAGTTCCAGTACGTTTCCAACTGACAGATGCGCACAATCAGTTCCCGCGCGTGAAACTCAGAGGGCCAAACGCTGTTTCGCCCGACGGCGCGGCTTGTGCGCGCAAATTAAAATGCCGCTGGGGCAGAGAGAGAGAGAGAGAGAGAAAGAGGGAGAGAGACAGATCGAGAGTCGCAGAGGGTTATCGCGGGCGCCAGCTGCTGGCTGTAATTCTCGAGCCCAGCTTTCCTCCCTTCACGGCCAAGTGGAGGATAATTGCATCAGGAAGAGCCTCTTTTTCTCTCTTACTCCCACCCTCTCTCGTAAATAACGAACGGGCTATCGGGGGTCGCCTTGAAAAAACAATTATCGCCCAGCCGAGATGGCACGCGGCGAATATTTTACGCGAGTGGAGGATGAGTGAGAAAAGGCTAATCGGCGTGTATCGTACGCTTTTTCAATTATCGATAAATGAATCTCGATCCCTCGGCGCCGCTGTTCTTCGCTCTTATGCTTTGCGGTCGCATCTAAGCACGTACGATTATTGCGTTTTTCGTAAACCTGGCAGGGAATTCTCGGGATATCATCATATAATGGAGAATAAAATTTTTTTTTCGTTACAATGTATCGTTATTCGTTAATTGAGACTTTGTAGAAAATGATTCTCGATATACTAGGCTACGTAATATCTCCGCCTACAGGCTTTTAATTTTATCACTCCATCGCTAACATTCTGAAAATAAAGAGTTCTAAATATTTTTAGCCATATTCCCATTTCTCGATAATTAATGCATTCTCGATAATTAACTTTTTATATAGGTCAATGTAGAATTTCCGGGTTGTTTCATTCCAATTAAGACAAAACGTGAATATTTGAAATTATTTTATTTTTTCGGGTTTATCTTTGACCCGCGTGGAAAACAATCGACAATGAAAAATTCATATGCGAGCTGTAACATATTCAAATTTTGAACTGAAATTTCTGCT
The DNA here is from genome assembly GCA_030522905.1 of Torymus flavipes. NCBI lineage: Eukaryota > Metazoa > Arthropoda > Insecta > Hymenoptera > Torymidae > Torymus > Torymus flavipes. Next base: position 6,021 of record JAPYZO010004113.1, on the reverse strand, counting down.
ATTTTGCTGATAAATGAATGAATCGTTGTTTCACGTTCTGGTTTTTGTATTTAATGTTTACTGAGAATTATTTGCGATATATTCAACGATTTATTTTTATTTTTGTATCAGAGGTTTATTTTAAAATAGAGAGAATTCCGGGTCTATGAATGATTTAAAAAGAAATATATATATCCTACCCAGAATGGCGCGTTCTAAAATATGGAAAGTTCATCGGTCAATCAGAATACAATAAATACTGATGCATCCCATGAATTTTACATGAAAATATAAACTTCTATTCATGTTTACGAGTTTTGGAAGCTGCAGAAAACGCTGCAGTTATAAAAATAACATTTTATTGGCCTCTTTAAAAAAAAACCCACAGACGAATGCGAAATACAAAATATTCTTCGGAAAATGGCAATTGAATTCCGTATAAAATAAAAATCACTTCAGCGAAGTTCTCTGAAATTCATATTTCCAAACCCAGCAATACAGTCTCTTCTAGGCGTGCAAGTATATGCATATGCAAGCCCGCTCTCGCTGAAATGTATTCCAAGAATCTACTTGCAAATTAAAAATTTCAAATTCAGCGTCGTCTTCGCGCAACGTCGTGCGAGCATACACGAGTACACTAAATTCCACGCTTCCAAGAACAATCTCCTCGTCATGCAAATTTCAGCCCAAACTCGTCTGTTTGCGTAAGCAGCAATATAACCTACACATGTGTACGTACATACCCGCCTTAGTCCCAGGAGAACCGAATCAATTGGCCAGTGGCGAATCACCCCCGTCGAGAACAAGACGTCCCACGATGAATGAGAACTGCCGGTCAGTCAGTAGAGAAAAACGAAACGGCATTGATTCGCACCCTCGGGCGATTATATGCGCGTGGCTCAATTTGGCCGTTGTCGTCGTCGAGTTGATTTCCGTGAGCGAGAGGTAGTTTGTCTCGGGGATGGAAATTAGGACCGCGTGACGTCGAAGGTAATTCGGGAAGGGCTCTGCAAGGGCATTGAGAACTCCGCTAATTAGAACTTTTTTGGCCTGCCACACGTGAGAGTAGATAGAGGGAATTCGAAATACGATCGATAGGGTTTTAAGCTGCATTCCCGTGATTTTGGCTTTGATGGAATATCGAATGAATTGGGCAAAGAAATCGTTTACTTAATTAAAAGAAATATATCTAAATTGGCAGAATAAAATCAACCTTTTTATGATAAAATTATGATAATTTCGAAAATTCATATTGAAATGGTGTGAATTAAAATGCTTTTTATTACAAATCATTATTTTAAACATTGTCTCTTAAATTTGTAATATTTTATATTTTTAATGTTGCTAAACTAGTTATACATCAATTCAATAATTACAGCATATAAATAAACTTACGTGTTATTCTTATACTTCTTTGCTAGTCTGGCCACATCCAACCTTTACTACTTAAATCTTTCAGATATACTACCTTCCCCTAATGGTCGCATGATCTGCTCTAACTGCGTTTTCTCAACTTTCTTCGGCAATAAAACAGTCAAGTTTTATTGAATTTATACCTTTCTTAATGGTTACCTGACTAACTTTCTTCGATAAAAAGCCTACACTCTACTTTGTTTTATCCATGATCATCAAACATCATACGCACAGCATTGGAATACAAAAATACTTCTAAGACCATAAAGCAACGAAACATTCAGCACCAAATACTCAAACTTTTGTAATCATGCCAATGTCGATCAATAATCATAACAGCCGAAAAAACAATTAAAAACTTGCAACTTTTACGCTCGTCCGCGTGATGAATACCATTGCTAATACTGATTGAGCCGCCAGTCGAGGCACGGCATTCGCGCGGGAGAAATAACTCGCGTTATACAGCTCTCTCTCAGCGACCGAAGTTTTATCCGATCGCGTTGCCGGTACACCACGACGGCGATATTGCACGTGCGCATATATACACAGCGGCGAGCGGCAGAAATTTATTGGGGAATGTCCGGCAATTATTCTCGGCCGGGTAGATTGATCGACAACCGCATAACCGCGTGTGCGAGTCTGACCTTTCGTCGTGTACCGTGTAAAAATTTAGACTGGCTGCCAGTTGCAGCAGCAGAACGGCTTAAAATACGCCCGGAATTTGGGGCTGATTTGAGGGGAAAATGAGGTGGAATTCTTACACTGAATTCAAAGTGAAGAATCGCTCTTGTTTTGTACTGGCTTCGGATATCTCACGTTGAGAGATGCTTCAGAGCCATTTGGCTATCAGCTATACGACATTTATTAAATTCGGAGAAAGCTTTATTCAATCGTGAACTATCAATCGGGGTTTATTAAAATTTGGAGGAAATCATTGCTTACTAGCCTGGATATCGCATTTACTTTTTTCTACATTTTATATTCGAATTTTGAGATGTTTGTTTGAATTTAAATGAGAAATGGGCTTTTTGCATTCGTATGAATAGAAGTGATTGACGTACCCTTTTGAAATTGGATTACATTTCTCTTTCGAAGAGAAACCGAACTTTCGTAGGGGAAATCGAACATGTTCCAGTGCCAGGAATATGTACGGAATAAGAAACCGAGGATCTACCTTATATCATTCGTAACTATTTCGTATAGACTCCTTTGAATTATATTTTATGGAAATAATTGTGCATGCTATAATTTTATTATTAAAATTGGCTAGGGTGATTATCAATTTAATTTTAACAAAAATACTTCATTGATAAATATGAATGTTATCGACTTGATTGTATTGAATATCTTGGATTGGTAATGAATAATTAATTTCAGTGAAATCGAAATTGATAAATTGTATCTATTACTTCTTTATTATGCGTATTTTAAACACATTCATTAACCTGTAATTTAAAAATATATATAAAAATAATTAATGTTTTATGTATTTTTCAACAATAGAACTTTGATTATAATATACAAATAATAATTAATGTTTTATGTTTCTTTCAACAATAGAACTAGTGAATAAGGCTACAAAAGTACCGGTTTTTTTTAATATTTATATTCTCTTTAGACAAATGTAGGTCACATAATAATCAATATATTCTTTACAAACCTTATTTTGACCAAAGTTCACTTATTTTGTAATTTGTAAATTTATAATATTCACTAATAAAAAATTAAACTTAGAATGATTTTAGTTGATTTTAGAATACTTATCCCAAATGTGTAATCTAAAGTACTGGAATAGCTCCAATTAAATATTTTTCCAAATAAATATCGTAGAAAACTGCGTGACTGCAATACGCAACTATTTTAATCGACAAAAACAATCTAAAACAAGCTCGGGGTTGAAATAATTTTCTCAGATCTAATTCCCAGAAAATCCGTATCACCGTATAGCAAGAACATGCACTTTTCGCTATAGCTCAGCGCCAACGACACGGTATATATTAAGTCTTGAAACTTCGAAGCAGGAACTTACATCAGTCGAGTTAATTACGCTGTCGCGCATCAGGAATGAATTGAAAAGTTTGTTCTTCACAGCGCAGTTCCCGAGAGCACAATCGTGCCGAAGAGTGACGCCGTCGCACGCGTGTGGGAGGACTTTTCCCGCGCGATGCGAGTCACGTGATCGAGAGGAGAACCGGAAAGAGAGATAAACGGAGATACAGTGAAGAGGAACGACAGAGACGTAAAAGCCGCTCGCGCGAGGATGCAAAATGGATGACAAGGGCGGAATGGGCGCCTCGACGAGCGGCGGTAGCGTCAGCGAGCGGGCTGCGCGCAAGGAGACTCCGAACCAGAAGCTCTTCAAGAAGTGCAAGAGCGCGACTTTCCACTTGGACGGAGCGACGTACACAATAGGTAATTGTATATTCGAAACTGGAGGGTGAGGGTTGGAGGTGGAAGGTGGTTAGGTAGAGAGGACGAGGTGCGGGGAGCGCGGTGCTTCGCTTCTATTTTGCAAGCTTTTCACGATACAGTCGCACGCGTAAACTCGGCGGCGCCTCTCGGTTTTCCTTTTTACCCTTCTTCGCTTTGGCAAAGAGCCGGAAATTGTTCCGCAAATACAATGGTAATTTTGCGCGGCTTCTTTCCACCCTAATGTTGACTTGGCGATTTATTTCTAGGTACTTGCCGATAAAATTAAATGTTTCTTTTAAGATCTTGCATACTTTTAATTTCATTTTATTTTTTATTTATTGTAGGAATCGTGATTCTTTTTTATCTAGAAAAAATGTTTTATTTAAGTCTTCATTCTCATATGATACTTTTGTGATTTTTTCTTTATACTCTATATGAATGTAAAATAAAGCTTTTGTCCCGGGGAAAGACTTTCTGCGCTGCTCAAAATGTATAAGATGTCGCAGACGTATATAACGTGGTGAAAAGCGTGATATTAATAAAAATGGTATTTCGAGCAGAATTTCAAAGTGGGAGAAATGAAAAATAACCAATAAATTCGAGTAATCGCCGCGGATAAAAAGTTTGGCTACTATACGTGCCGAGTGCAATCCTATTTGCTGCGATTTCGCGCATCGCCGCGGGTAGTCCATGAAAATCACAAACCTCGCGCGACGCGACAAATTTGCTCCACGTGACTTCATCCATAATGATTACGCGAGCAACTGGGTAGGCTATATAACGTGGAGAAAATAGAGATGGATAGAAAGATGAACAAAAGTCGGGACAATCTCCGAAAAGAAAAGTAATGGTTTCGTTGCATTTCCAAGATTTTTCGTAGTCCTTGACAGTGATGTGTGCTGAAATGCTTGAACTAGAAAAATGTTCTATTGATATTAATACTATTATGGGACCATAAATAATCTATTATCTAGTGAGATCATCTTCCTTTATATACAAACGAAAACTCATGCTTATAGTTCATGTTGGGAGTGTGTACATTACATGTTTGCGTTTGCATATCAAAATGTATAGAATACAACGTTAAGCTTGTATGCATAGGAAAATTTATATTAGGACGCTAATAAAAAAAAGTATACAATTTTTAAGTAAAAGGTTTGGTAAAAAAAAATTATATTTTAAATAAAATACTATTAATATTCTTACTTCAATAACATGGCAAACACGCTGTTTATTCCTCTTTTTATAATGACGCCTATTAAAAATGATTTTATTTATCCATAATTTTAAACAACGTGTATATCAGCGTATGAATTATCTTGTAATTCACAATTTTATTTTAATTTCCGAAAAAATCCGAAAATATACACGTAACACTTTAAAATGAAATAATGTATACGTTTGCCATGAAAAATAATGTGTAATACATAATGAAAGGAATAATTGAGCTTACTTACGGTGCGCCGAAAATAAAAGGATTATGAAACTACGAAATTTAATTAATCAGGAAAGGGATTTAAGGAGTTGTTCAATGGACAAGCTCAACTTTTAATTAAATATTCTCCCGATCCTTAAGCCTTTGATAAACCGCGGCGTAGATGGGCCGTAAGAGCAGGTGTGCGGGAAAGAGAATTCGAGAGCGCGGCAGGATGAAATGGTTAACATTGAAAAGCACCGGGACATGCGGTGGGAGGAGGGAACAAAGGGCGACTGGTAGCAGCAAGTTTAGTGGTCGAGATTCACAGCATCGCTTGCGGTTTCCCTCGCGGTGTCGAGCAGATGCGCAGTTCAACTCGTTCGCTCTCTCGCGGGTTACCTCGTCGCCGGATCTCAATCGTACCTTCGCTGATTGGAGTCCAGGGGAAGAAAGTCGTGAGAGGAAGCCACGGTCGATAAAGAATTGGAGAAGAACGCGACCGCACGGGATTGAAAGGAGAAGAATGAATGAAAGGCAATTTGGCAAAAGACAGCGCGTCATGGTGACAATGAGAAAGGAACGACGACAGGTCGCGGGACACTGAGAGGATCCGGTGTATAGAGAAGAGACATGGCCGAAAGAGCGAGCGTTTTTTGCGAGACAAAAAAACAATGCTGTAAAAAGGGAGAATTTGCGAGGACGCGTGTTCAGCGTATACGCGCGTGAGTTCGCGGAGTCTAAAGAGGAGAGAAAATGATGGAATATATAGTTGCAAAGAGCGGAACACGAGCTGGAATGAA
>JAPYZO010004112.1:0-17510 GCA_030522905.1 Torymus flavipes | reverse complement strand
CGTGAAAAGATTGTGCGTGTTTTTCAATAATATTGAAAAGACGAAAATTGATTGGGAAATATGAAAAATCAAATACAGAAACTAATTAAGTTAAAGTCTCCCATTAAGGCACTAGTATTCTAATATACTATATTATTTACTGATAATCTTTGATATAAACTTTACAAAAATAGGTTAGTTTGAAGTTGATTTATAAATTCAAAATTGCAAAAATTATTTAAATGTAACTGTGAGGTTATGTAAAAAAAGCTATGGCGATATTGTTCAAGTACTCTTTTCATATGAAGTCGCATATGTTCAAGCCACTCTTTATTATTATTTGGCGTATGAAAGGAAATCATATAAAGAAAACATGAATACTTCATAATCTAATAAATTATTCGTGAACTGCATTCCCTAGTTATCAAAGCATCAACGATTAACCAGCTGGGGTTCTATCACTATCCAACTCCTCTACCATTTTCACCATCACTGCAATCAACGAATGCACACCTCAAAAAACTTCCCACCCCTACACCTCAGATATCAAGAATTTACTTCATCATCCCTCCCCCTCCCCCACTCATCATTTTTTCTCCTATCCAGCACAGCGTCATTCGATCTCCACTATACAGCCACGCGCGCTCTCTCGCAAAAGGCCTCGTAGCTACTCGAGAGCTCCTTGCTCGCTCGCTCGGCGCCGGCTCATTGGTCCGCGACGAGAGAGACTCCAGCATCGGCGCTCGCTCTCTCGGAAGTGGCTCTCGCATCGCTGACCAGCAGCGATCTATCCGTCGTCGCTGATCGGATCTCTCGCCCGTGATCCTCAAAGCGACGATAATTCGATTACTCTCTGCGCACGCGCACTTACTCGCTCGCTCATCAACCGGCGATGATCGCGAAGCGGCGACGCTGCTTCGACCCTCTTCTCGAGGGTGCAGCAGGGGACCTTTGTGCAGCCGCTCGCGCGCTCAGGGGGCTTTATCAAACGTTAAGTCAATTAGCCGAGAGAGAGAGAGAGAGGTGAGTGTGGGAAGGGGAGGGACGGAAGGATGTCTTTCACATTTTTATACGGCCGAGATACTTGCGGCTCTTTTGTAAGCGTCTATGTAAGTCGGAAAGGGTTGGATTTTTAATTGGCGTGCGTGCGGTTGCTTGTTACGCGATGAAGATTATTGGAGTTGCGTGTGTGTGTGGGGTATGTATTGCACGGTAAGAGCAGTCGGTTGCAAGGTTTTGTGGAAGAAGTAGCATTTGAGAGGTTGGAAAAACGGTGGATTGTGATTCGAGGGGTTGTTCTCGTCGAGGGGTGCAGCAATGACCGAGTGATTTGCAGTTTATTGAAGCTCTATTGATATATCACAAGATTGGTCGTTGATGATTTGCTTTTATGCTAATCAAACCTTTATGAATACCATTCTTCAATCGTCAGTGAAATGGAATCAATAGGAACGTCATACATCCAGTTTTATTGCATTTATGTTAGTAGGTAATCCTGTATTTTCAGACCGCAATATAAAAAAGCTATATCTATTTCAAGTTACGAAGCCATTGAAAGAACTTTGCATTCTCTAGCTCTAATAAAGCATTTTATTTCAAAAATTCCTAAAAACACTAGCGAAAATGAATTAACAACATTAATTATTGCCTCAGCATCCGAACGAAACCTAAAAACACACATCCCTTCCTCAAGACGAAAATCGCAAAATTACATTACAGGCAAACGAAAACCTTTGCGACACCATCGGCTTGCCAGTGTTTCTTGTTACAACGCCGTTGGAATTTTCCCTCCTAGCAGTCTGATAAACACGCATCCCCGGCGCAAGGGGGCGAGAGATTATCTCTATCGCTTCGCGGAACACTACACCAGCGCGCGCGCGTGGAATCGGCTCGATCGAGCGTGAACCGCACGCGAGCGAGACCAAAGACACGTCACTGTCGGCTTTATCTCGGCGGCGTAACTGGTACCGGGGTTGAAGCTTATATATTAGTAGTGCTGGTTCCAGACGTAGGGATGGCATGGTTGTGGGAATGGGTTAAGTTGCGCGGAAATAGGTACCTACAGCGAATAGGTTTGGTTGAGCTGAGATATAGATTTAATTATTTAATACTATGTAGTTAGTTTGAAAAAAGATAGAACACTGCTTATTAGTAGATTCTTTTATTCTTTGGTACTATATGTTATTTTCAGTGCTACCAGCTTTATACGAAATTTTAGTTTTATTTGACATTCCAGGATTATTTTACCCTTGTCATTCTGATACCAATCAACGAAATCACTAATTAAATTTAGAAACTGAAATAAGTACTTCCCACAAAAATCATATTTAAAAACTCTGTTTTTTCAATATTCATTTATGATTCGGATAAGAAAAAAGTGTTCTAAAAACTAGAACGCGTATGTGCACGTGTGGGTGTATCAATAATCACAGTGTTAATGCATTTGCCGCTTTGCTCATTCAATAAAAAATCGTCTCAATTAAATATACATCGTAGTATTGCTTTGCTTATTTTGCTAGTGTAAAACTTATATGAAATCGTTAAAATTATGATTGATAGGATTTTTTGAGCATATATTAAAATTTTTATTAGGGAAACTGAAAATTACGCGGTTTAAATAATTCTTTGCAGTTTATTGATTATATAGACTATAAAAAGCTCCTTATACATTCACTGTTTATCTGTAAACTGATAAAAAAATACTTTACTTTAGCTGTGCAGAATAGGCTTACTTTATTGAGAATATATTTTTTAGAATTATATAAAAATTTAAATTGTTTCAAAATACCCTTGGATTAACTGAATTAACATTAAAAAATATATGAATTCTGCCTTAAATGAATGTATTATATGAAGTGGCAGAACTGTATTCGAGTACTTCTGTATTTTACAAATGAGAACATTTGGCTCGTGACTGATACATGCGAGTATAATTAACCTAATTATAATATTTGCGCATGAAAGTTTCCGATTTACATTTAAGATTATCATTATCAATTTATGCATATTGATTACTTGTAATATTATACCATATTCATAATTTAATTTTCCGATAACGCGTTCTTCGGTAATATACATCGAATTAATGAATCATTTATAATTAATTCATTGCAAATATAAGCATGTCTACATACATCAAAATTTCATTCAATGCGCATTGTAATGCAAAAGCCGCATCAAATTCCAAATAATTTAATATTTCAGATAATTATTCGCGCTCCCTAGAATGAGAATTACACGATATAAAAAAGTTAATTATAATTTTTAATACAGCATTAAAATATAATTTATGAAAATCACGACGTATGTACACGTTTTTACAACATCACTTTAATGGTTTGGATAATATGAGGAAAAATTACGTTTTTATAATACTTAAAATGCAGGAGAAATTATTTTTGGTGTAATTTTTCTCACAATGATGATATTATATATCTATTAATATTATAAAATCCCCCCATTTTTAATATTTTTCTTTGATATTTTAAGATCGTTATATACGACCATGTGTTTGACCTATTAACTTTTGAAAAAGTCCCTTGAAAGAATAAGACAATATTTTAATGTTTTTAACTTGAAAAATTTAAAGATATCTCCCAACAAAGTTAATTAATGAGAAATTAATTAACGGTTAAATTATTATTTATTTATTTAAATAATGTCAGATTTTATTATTCTTATAATGGCACTAGGCCTGCTGTATCTTCTTACTTAGACTTGAGTCCATTGCACATCTTATAGATTAAGATGATTATTCATTGATATCTTTAAAAATATTGTATTTTAAAATTATAAAAAAATATGTTGCAGCTACTGGACAATTTTGTGAAATCATCAGCAGTAGTTAGCACGAAATAATAGAAATCAATATGATTTCATGATGATTTCTACGTATATTTATTCTAAAATTTTTACATAAAAATAAATTATGTGATAACTGTTTTTATTGTTTCGTACCCCCACGATTAATAATACGGAAATATTTCACTAATCAGTCAAGTGCCGTAACCACTTAAAGTGCACGAGAAAACTTGAATATTTTGTAATAGTACCAACACTTCCCAGCCGTCACTGCTATCATAAACAAAAAAAAAGAAGATAACCTGAACATACACAAATAAGTCGTTCTTCAATCCCACAGCCACTCAACACCTTTTCTCTACCATTCGCCTTACCTCGTCAGCCCCCACGTGTCCTCTTCGGTCGTCCTCTACCTCCTTTTCCACCTCTTTCTCCTTCTTCTCCTCCTCGTCACCAACCGCCCATACCACACAATAAAAAGAAATCCTCTCTCTTTTTCTTTTACCCTCGTGCTCGCACACTATGCTACTTATACACCCCACTCGCGTGCGTATATACACTCTGCTCTCTCTTGACGCGGTCGAAAAAGTGCCTGTCGGGCGCGCGCGCGCGTGGAGACTATGCGCGCGCGATATGTGCAGCAGAGTAGTATAGCAGTAGTGACGGCGGCGGTGGCGGGCAGCCTGCAAGGCTCCGCCCTTGGCGGCGCGCGCCGCTGGTCCCACCCCCGCGCGCTACTGGAGGAGGTGGGGGAGGGTGAGGAAGAGCGAGAGAGAGTGTGAGTGCGCGAGGTGAATCAAAATTCCCGCGAGCGCTGGGCGGTGTCGTCGGGAGGAGAGAGGCCGGGTTGCAGAGGTGAGAGGTCAGGTAAAGATGGTTGGTCTAGCTAGTCATTGGTGAGATTTGTTTAAGAATTTGATTGGCTTTGTAGTGGAATGAGATAATGGATATTTGGTTATAATAATTTCGAGAATTATTTACGTATGGTCGAGAAGAGAAACGTAGAGGACAATAATTATAAATCTATGTATTTTATCGTAACTAAAATTAGGTTTTGTTTGATGTTTGTTATTTTGAAGTTTTATAAAAAAATGTTGAATTATAAAATAGTTCTCATAGGAAAAATGGGAAATCATAAACGGTTTTGGAATAAAAAAAATAGATTGAAAGTTTTTTTCGGATTCATGATACGGTGTTCTTATCTCATAACTTTAGTCACCTGACGTGGGGTGTTACAAATGAAGAATGATCCGCTTCAATATTGATACATAACAATATTATGTTACTGGGTAGATTTATGTTGTAGGTAATGATTACCAAGACATAGAAAGATATTAATTAAACAACTATGTGATGGAATGGCTACGATTGTATTAGACCGCGCGCTGGGAGTGACTTCTTATCGTAAGTAAGAGCATTGGTTGCATGATAAATTAAAATAATCATTACCCTGGTGGAAATCGCTCATTTTTCTCCCATTTGTGTAACGATTTTTCCCACATTTTCTAACTATTTTATGGCCAGTTGACCGAAATCGTTTGTAAATAGTTAGAAAATGTGAAAAAATTGTTTCATAAATGAGAGAAAAATGGGCGATTTCCACCAGGGTCTAAGTAAATGTATTAATAGTAATTTTTTCAACAAGTGTAGAAAGTACGATTTTACATACCGATGTAGCCGGTCACGAGTCATATTCGGTTACTACCAGTGTGTGAATTATATGCTCTAGTTACGAATATTGCTTTTTGGTCTAACAGTGCGTGAAATCTGTACGTGAAGGAAAATAATTCACGTGTGAATTGAATATTATTTTCAGTGCAGAAAGTTGCACTTTTACACATAGTGTGCAATAGTACATTATGCTTTTGGTGTGGAAGGTGATTATTTACTGCATGAAACGTTTTAGCTTAGGCGAAGCGAGTGAGTAAAGACGAATGTGGTACAAATCACCTTACACACGAGTTTCATACAGTATTTTATACCACGCGAGCCGAATAATCATATTAAAGTTATCATTTTGAGGTTAAGAGTGGTGTAAACGGTCGCTTATAGAAGAACACTTCTTATGGGCGGGTAGGCCAAGTTCTTGTAACACGTAAAGCCTATACTAAACTATAGATGTTACCCAAATTTATATTGGGAGAACCTATCTCGTACTATATAGATGTTACCCAGTAACTTCGGCTAAAATTTTATTAACGAGTACTCTTCTATATGCGTCTATATTCGTTGGTACTACTTATGCATACGATATCAAAATAGTATATTATGCCACTAGTGTGTCTAAAAAATTACACACGAGTTGTATATGCTATTTTTTATTTTATGTAAAACATAAAAACTAAGTATTGAGATTGATAATGAAACAGTTAAAATATACTAGGTTTTATCATAATATATCCGTTTAGGAGAGGTTGCAAAAAGTAGTACATGCACCACAGGCGCTACAACGGGATCGCCTATTCCGAGCCCTAGGTACACAATGAATTAGTTTTTGATCTTTTTAAAGATGAATCGAGTGAGATTCTTTTTCGAGGGATTGCATATTATAAGATTTCACTTGGTATATAATTGGAATATAATAGACTTATCAAAGAGAAATGAAAAAGTAAATTCTGCTTTTGAGGGTAAATAAATTCGGTCTGGTTCCGCACATAGAGCAAATTCTCATTAACGGTTACGATATAGACGTCACTGTTATCAATGCAGAATATAACGTATTAGGATGAAAAATATTGAGACAAAAGGTTCAGTTCAAGTAATGTAAATAATCTAGCCCATGTCTACATTGTGAAAGGCGATATTGAAGGTATAATTTTTTCTTACGCCACTGTATTATTCGTTGATGAAATACTTTAAAGAAAGTACAAGTTGAGAATATACGTACATTCTAGCTAACTAAATGGCTTCCAAAATCATACACCCGCCTGATTACACGATATTTTGCATTCTCACTAAAGTTTCAATTCCCCTGCTTATCGCTGGGAAAATACTCCCAACCCCCTTCTATCTCTCCATTCATGTCAGCGCCCGACGAAAGTCGAGCATCGCGCAAGCTATCATATTTTCCGAAACAAAAACCGTAAATACCCATTAGACCGTCCTTATCGCAGCCCTTTTTCTCTTGCCCTCACCCCTCCTCCCCCTCTTTCTCTTCTATCCGCTAATTGACCGGCTAATTTCGACGGCGTCGGCATTCAAGCCCCGAATTCAAAGACTCTCTCTCGCGGTTTCCATTTCAGCGGCTTTTGTCCTTAATTCCCCGGCACTTCCGTTATCTCGCGCACGCGGAGAGAGGGAAAAGGCGCGTATGCAAAGCGTGTGCGCGACGAGAAAGGAGAGAGGGAATGAAAGAGAAAGCTGGAACGAAAAAGCAGTTGGCGATAAGGGAAGGAGCGGAAGAGGAAGGAGCACACGTGTGTGTGTGTGTGTGTGTGTGTGTGTGTGTGTGTGTATTCTCGAGGTGGCTTTTTTAATTCGAGATGATGCATTGTGTATAGAGAAGGGGAGAAAAGAGGAAGAGGTTTGTTAAAATTGTCGTGTTATGAAGTCATTGTCACTGTGAGAGGACATGTGTGATCTTCGTTGAAGATAAAGATGTATATGATAGTACGACAATTTTGCTGATTACAATTATCAAATAGAAGTAATTTGTAATATTTTGTTTTTATAAATTCTTAGTTATTTTTTCAGTCAACAGATGGCACAATCCGGATAGTAACTAGACTTTGACATTCTTTGATCTTCAATATTTTGTGAATATATCTGTATTCATCATTAAATATGATGGATTTGATGGTCATATTCTTTTCTTGTAAAACCTTCCTATAACTGTAATTGCAGTGGTACGCTCTCACTATGGGTAAGGACCCACCAGGTCGACAGAACCATGTTGACATGCTTAGGAGCAACTATTTTTGTCACGGATCCGAAAGACCAGTCCGGTGCTCTAACCACTGAGCTATTGTTGCAGGGTTTGCTTGAAAGCCTCACGCGCATCTTCTTATCACTCACCCTTAATCGAGAGTCCGGATGGCAGCCAAGCAGAGCCCGAGCCAGTAATTACTGCAATCCTATGGACTGTCATAAGGCGTGTCATAAGGACTGCCAAAGGCGACAACCATAGTACTGTGTTACGTCCTAATTTTTAGTTAAAACGGATTGTCGATGTCAGGTTACCAGATATAGTAATGGTTGATCTTGCGATCTCATAGTAATCTTTTTGATTTTTCTTCTGCGTTAATTGAATTATCACCGGCTATTTCCTGGGTTACCGTAATTTTCTAGCACACTCTAAATTTGAATCAGTAGGATTCACTGATTAACATTTGGAGAGCAGATTCTTTAAATTATTCTGCATATTTCTCGTCTCTCGTCAAGTACTACAACGATATAATTAGAGCTAAAAACGGAACGCATCCCCGGCATTATAAGAAAATTAATACAAGCCCTGAAATTACCGTAATTATTGCGCCGAAAAAAAAAGAGACATACATCCCGGAAAACCTTACCCGCGTGCCCTCGCGGTATAAATTTCCAAGATTTGTTATAGTGCGAAGCGGATAAAGGAGGAGCGAAAAACCTGGGGGCGCGCGTGACGTCGACGATAAAAGAAGGGAAGCTAGCGAGGTAGCGAGCGACCAGTCGGTCCATTAATTAGCCGGAGCACATTAAGCCCGGCATTAATATACTCCGGGAGAGGCTGCGCGCACGCTGTTTTGTTTTATCCCAGGAAGGAGGTAACCGGTGCGTAATCCGCGCCCGCGCACCGCCTTATCCCCTGGGGACTGTTTAAATTCTGCGAATCTCGCCTCCTACTCCTTCCTTCCGCCGCCCCCTCGTATCAGCGCGTCTCGCTTCTTTCTCTCTCTCTCTCTCTTTCTCTCTCTCTCTCTCTCTCTCTCTCTCTCTCTTAGCTTCGCTATCTCTGTGCAGTTGGAGGTGAGCGCGCGCGCGCGTTTCTCGCTTTGAATCGCAAATTTCGGGGATTTCTGATAACGAGCTCTGAAGGTCTATCGGAGGTTTTAGATTCTAGAAAGAGGGGGAGAACGAGGCAGTCGTTTCACGAGAAAAGGATTAGGTTGGTCGTTGAATATGGAGGAGAAATTAGGCGATCGGGATCGATTGTGGGGAGGAATGGGAAAGGCAGCTCGGATTCAAATAAGTGGTGAGTATTAAATATGGATAGTGGAAGTGTATTTTTTCATGAAAATATATAAAAGCGTTAAAATAACATTTAATATAGTACAATCAGGCGACGTTATTGCCTCTTCTATAATAATTGTTTATTTATCAAAGTTTAATTATTTTAATCGTTCCCTCGTGGAATCATAGACTTGCACCGCAACGGAGACTTATACACAAGATCGTACACCGCTGAAGTCCGCAGTAGTACAAGTAAATGATTGTGTTTAAGATATTCGTCTTCGTCTTCATTAAGCGAGTTTTACAATTATCTCTTGAGGTAAAGAGTCGTGAACATATGTGTGTTGCCGCCTAGGGTAAAATTATTGCCGGGTAAGTGATGAGATACAACGTAACGTCTACATGACAATAAATATATTTTGTGCTAACTATATCTGTTTTAATTAGTTTATATAGAATTGATTAATAAAATTATACATTTTTCTCTTCTACGTTTTTCTTTATTATTATTATTATTAGTGGAACACTATAAAGTGTCTGTTTAGTCTGCTAAAAGCATAACTATTGAATAGCAGAAACATGTCTCGGTAAAACATTTTATTTAAGAGCATTGTCGATATTTTAATATTACCTATGAACGTTATGAGTTATAGATTAAGAATTAGTGTCAGAATCTGAGCTTATATTGGAATTTAACATCAGGAGGGCGCTACTTAGTTCACTCTGTGTTAAAATGCTGGCTAATCTGCGCTATTTTCATGATATATAGATATACTGTACCGTGATTTACAAGTAGTTCCATTTTTCATCATCAAAAATGTCAAATCCCAATATTAATAAAGTAAATTATATTGCATTAATCCTAGCATAGTTTTTCCCCATTTCACACTCCACTTAGTAATTGAGCCATGCAACCGTTTTTGCTCTATAACTTCCGATAGTGTAGAAAGGCTCTAACAAGGCAACGCACAACTTCCTCTATTCTGATTTCGTTTTTCAAGGAGAGGTAACTAGAATCGTTCAGGCGCTTCCTAAGTGGATTTATTTCTACGTACGTGGCTCCTGAGGGCGCGGCGAAGGTGGCCCTTACCATCCTTTTCTTCATTCTTATACTGCATTACGATAACATGTATTTTAATAACTTTCACAAATGAAGGTAATCAGTTAAAAATCGATTCCAGTTTTAAAAATATTTTGTGTTAATGGAACCCACTACAAACTGAGAGAATCTTGGGGTCGAGGTCGTACTTAGTACTTACAGCAGACACATTGTTCGTTTCGCGCAGCAGCTTTACTGATTTTAGGAGAGCTGGTTTTCTAAACCACGAGAAGTCTGCTGTCTTATTTCCCGTACTACACTAGCGCAGCGAAAAATTAGGAAAGCAGTTGTCCCGTGATTTTCATGCAGCAGCAACGCTGAAAAGAGGCGATTGTTGTGCTACCGAGCTCATTAGCCGTACCAAAACAAAGGACAACATTTTATGAACATTTAAGAACGTAGCCATGCTACCTAGTACACCAGAGCTCCCGAGATTTCCGGGTGCATAAACTCAGCGCATAAATTCTGCGTAATTAGTATTTCAACAATGAAAAATTTAACGCAAATCGTATCTAAAAATTTTGCAATGCAACTACTCATATAAGTCTCAACAAAATATACACAATACGTGTCTTACTTTTAAGAAATTAACACAATTTTTGTGTTGAATTTGCTTATTTAACACAAAACGCGTATTACATCAACAAATTTAATGACAAACCGTATGTATACAGATACAGCATGAAATCAAATAATGTCTGTTAAGGAGGTTCGGGGGTTTTGATTGACGTCAACTTGAAAATTTTTTTACAATGATTTTCACACTTACCGTAATACAAGCAATGAGATACATTGAAGGTATAGGTGTTAAGATGACGAGAATTTTTTTTTCAATGATATTTAATTATTAAAATTTGTTACCGTCACCAAGAAGAAAATTCAACAAAATATGTCCATCATTTTGACTTTTCATCCAATTTAAATTTTAAAACGGTCATTTTTCTCCATGTTCAATTTCAATGGTACTTATCACAGGAAAAATTAGAAAATTATTTAAACCTGCAAAGTTAATGATTATCATATTTTGAAGACAAATCAAAATGATTGTTATATTTTGTTGAATTTTCTTCTAGGTGACGGTAACTAGTTTTGATAATAATTAAATGTCGTTAAAAATTTTTTTTCGTTATCTTCCTTCAATGTACGTCATTTCTTGTATTATTGTAAGTGTAAAAATCATTGTAAAAAATTTTTTAAGTTGACGTCAATCAAATCAAAATCCCCGAACCTCCTTAATTAAGGGAGTTCTATGGTTACGTCCATAGTCAAAACAAGTGCACTTTTTATCTCTTGTTGATTTACTTTATTACAGATGTTGTTAAAAACAAACATACACCGAATACCAATAATATTTTCATTTTAAATAATTATATTTATTCTAATAGTCTTAAATATTGGTATAAAGTTCCATTGAGAAGTTGATTTGACTCTTATTTTGAGGTTAAATGTATGTTTTTCGCTTTTAGACATTTTTTTTTCGTAAATTAGGGGCTTCTAATGATACTTTTGCAAGAAAATAAATCTTCATAAGATATTTGTCTTTCTATTACATAAATTTTCAAAAATATGTTAGCGTTAATTTCTTTTTTATACGCAAATGAATATAACAAACTCGTGGTTTCCCGTAAGAGCCTATGTTAAATAGCAAAAAATAAAAATATTAATTTCTCGATTACTAGGCAGCCCAGAATCTTGAAATTTTACACAGGTTTTTCTCACACAGATATTAACCTGCCTACCAAATTTGATGATTTTCTTAGCGTTATTTCTATTTATTATAGAACTCCCTTAAGTGACAAGAATAGTTTATTTGAGCCGAACGATCACTGTTGTCTGTGATTAACTATAATCTAGTACTTCTTCCAATACTGGCTCTTGCAACTCTGGGCATAATAATTACTATTAATTATCTTAGACATATTAGCAGGTAAATGATTTGGTACAATAGATTCTTTGATTAAAATCAAGGGAAATACTGTAAGCGAGTAGGTGAAGCTCATCTCTTATAGCCTGAACTTGCCAACTCTCTTGTGGAATAGCGCTCTTCATCTACTAAGTGGAGTCTTTCCAACTGCACTCCAGCGGTGCAAGAGTGCGTGCGGGGCTGCAGGCGGTCACATATCATAAATAACTTTTATACATAACTTTTAATAACATAATAACATTTCAATGAAAACACACACGAATCACACAAAACATTATTCATTAGACTCATACTATACAAATTTTGTGTAAACTATAACACATATCTTGTGTTAAAAATTATACAATTCGTGTGTTATATTTTACACATAATTTGTGTATATAAAATTCAAAGTACACAACACGAAATTTTTAACTGTAATAATACACCAAAAGCAAACCTCTTTTATACGTCAATTTAGCATCCCTACCAAACAAGCTACCACCACCACACTCCACCAAATACCTCCTTCACCTCCCACGCATGAAATCATTCGAAACGGACGAACCATCGCCCCCATTCACTCTCCCGGCAATTATCCTGCAAACAAGACTTTAAAATGCCCCCCGAACCGTCTCTCTACTCCATCCCCACTATCAGACGCGCGGGCTCCAAGATTAAGCGCGCGAAAGAGCGGCTCTCGTTCGGAATGCTAACGTCTAATTACGACGGCGGCGGCGGCGTCAAGTTTTTGTGCTCCTCGCGCTCGTGGCCCTCGAATTATACCCTCACACACTGTACCCCCGGCCGCGCGCGCAGTTAGCCGAGATTTATTCCACGCGAAATATTCCCCGTGCGCATTAAATTACGCGTGTACGTGAGCTCGTATTGTTGTACGCCCGCGTGGCCCTTTTTTGGAGGCCTGCGCACGGCTGTGGCTCATTAGAGGCCCGCGCGTGGGTGGTATTGTTCTAGCGTACGACGATTGAATTGAAGAGGCTTGATGGATTCGCTCGTAATTGTTCGCGAGGATGTTGCTGTTGTCTGAGAGAGTTTTTCGGGCTCGTATAGGGCTGTAGTTAAAAAGATTTTTTTTTTTTATTTGAGTTGGGGGGGGGGGGAGGGAAACAGGGAGAAGTTTTGGTAGGGAGAGAGAGAGGGAGAGAGAGAGAATTGGAAAGCTTATGAATTTCCCGCTTAATGGGTTTAATTTGAATTTTAGTACTTAGTCCTACGCCCTCTTTGTCCCTGTATAAGCTTGGAATTCTTCTCGTGCTTGAGAGTTACGGGCTGAATTGTGTCTTTCCTTGGTAATTTCTTAGAATGTATCGTTCTAAATTATTTCCTACTACTTACGAAATTAGTTTTCAGTGTCAGAGTCGTTACAGATCTCTACATTCATTTTTTCATTACATAAAATGATTATTAACTTTGCAAAATTACAATAATAAATTTATAATCCTTCTGTTATCTCAATATACACTACTCGAAACGATATCGAAACCCACTTTTTTCCTCTTGCATATATTGAACCAACGACCTCTATTGTTCCGCCGCAAGCTGCTAACGAGTTCCCCTTCCCATCTGCTTGCGCAGCGTCTTCCTACACACCCCTTTGAAAAATGTTTATTTACTCGAGTTCCTAAAAGTCCACACGCGCCAGGGGCGCAGCGTACGCACGAGCATCCGAGCGTCGCGGGACGTGTTCATCTCAGCTAATGAAATTCCGGTCAGGTCGCTGGATTCTTTCGTCAGGTGAGGAGGTACCACGGCTCCCTTTCGAGATAGCGAGGCGCGCAGGGGGAGAGACGAAGAGAGGGAGAGACTGAGAAAAGGAGTGACTTTATCGGGCGTGCAGGCAGGGTTGTGGAATGAGAGGGGTATAGGGTAAGCGAGAGGGTTTTTTGCGATTGAGTGTGTGATAGGTTGTTGAGTGGGGTTTTTATGTGTGAATTGAAGACATTGTAAAGCTGAATAGTGTACGAGATTTTCAGCATTATGTGCAATTTACGTGAGTTCGAGACATAAATTGAAACAGCTTCCAAGCTCTTAACAATTTTCGTTTTTGAAGTTTCTTTTTTTATATATATGAAATATGATAATGTTGCTTTTATTATTATAATTATAGCATGCAGTATAGGAAAAGTAAGACATAGTTCAATGTAAACGTTTTCTTCAAACAAGAAACCTGAAAATTTCTGGTACAGAGATAAATAATAATGCTTTAGAATCGTGCAACCAACTCCATCAACCTAGCATCCTCGCAACATCAGCAACGTTACGTATCCTACCAGATTTAAATATCACCGTGGCCCTTCGCCACCACCACAACCCACAAATTCCAGAACCAGCAGCAGCAACTTCCGCACCCCCGTCACAAAGCCCGCACGCGTTTTTCCACCTCGCGCCAACTATTTGCTCGGACAAACTATCTCTCTCACTCTCTTCCTAAAGAGAAAGGCAGAAGCTCCCTCTCTCTTCTTTCCCACCCTGCTCTCCCGCTAATTTATTTCGCGTCGGCCACGCGCGTGTGTGCGCACACGGCGGCTCTCTTTTTTCTCTCTGTTTCTGCCTCTCGTCCGGCCGCGCGCGAAATGTAGCCGAGCAAACAACAATAAATATATTTCGCGCTCCCGGTAGCAGAAAGAAAGAAGAGAGAGAAAGGGAGAGGGTGGGGGGACATGCGGGCGGCCAACTTCCGGGCGAGCACGTACGAGCATAGCTTAGCCGTAATCTGACTGCCGCCGCCGCCGCAGCGGCCCCTATTTCAAGCGGCGTCCCTACCCCTACCCACCCAGACTCCAGCGCGCCACTGCCCAGCAGCTCGAGTGTAGATGGCTGGAGGTGGGGGGAGTACGTGAGTGGCTGAGTATGTGTTTTCGAAGGGGATATGGGGTGGGTGGTTTTGGAAATCGGGAAAGGTTTGGGGTGATGTGGTTTTAATAGGTTGCGGTGTGCTTTGGTAAATGTCGATTATGTTCGTCATGAAATACTGAAGTGGATTGTTTTTATGTAGAATATTTTTACCTATTCTTGGACGTTGATTGTTGTGCTGTATAATTAGGGAGATAGAGTAGTTTTAGAGTTTTAAATTTAAATTTTATAATTTTCTAATGTCTTTTGAAGAGAAAAAAGTTCTCGAAAATTCTTGAACTAATTAAAGACAAATCAATTTATTTTACCGCAGCATTTATCATTTGAAACGACCATTAGTTTATTGGTATGTTTAATCATCTTAAGGTGGCTCATGTGCGTGGTGCCTCATCAAGTTGGGGCCCCGGTAAGGGGCTTTTTTTTTGCTTAAATTTAATGACAAATTATACTTAAATTTATTGTAAATTACTTTTAAATATCTAAAGAAAAAACCACTTTCTTAGATAAGTAAAAAATCTGTTGATTTATTAACGTATTTGTATGTCAGTTCTCACTGCGCATGCGCAGAACTACATTTCCGAAGTTTAATATTAATGTCTTTTCTGTTTGGTCGTTGGCCTATAATTATGATGACATCGCTAGATTCTCTATAAAAAGATCTTTAATTTCGTATCTTACATATTAAAAACTGCTTATTTAGAAGTTAGTATGAATCGATAAACTGTTGCCTCCCATAAGGTTGTGTGTTAAACGAACTTATTTTTAAACTCAATTTTTTTAGTAATTTCATCGTTGACCTAGGATTTTTTGGTATCGATTAAATGTTTAATACCTAAAGAACATTTTACTTAAGTTCCAAATATATCTACATTTTTATACGAAGATGCATGAGCCACCTTGAGCATTTTTATTAAATTCACATAATTCTTAACAATTCGCAATATTTTTTCAATTTCGACAATATAATAGTGATAATTATTTCATACCAATTATAATTAACACTATGGACCATAAAGACTCAATCCTTCAGCACCTTCACCTTCCCTCCCTAACAAACAATTCAATCCTTTCATTCACCGTCCAACCTCACTTTTCTCAAAACCTCCACTTTCCCACCTCGACCCACGCATACCAAGCCTCCCACCCCGACACACATATACGTGAAAAAAGTCCTCTGTAATTCCGATCCATCTTCCGTCAGCGCACGCACAGCCCCGCTCCACACACTCACAAAACTGTATTACACACGCGGCGCGCGGCTCTTATCTGAATTCCGACCCGGCGGCAGCAGCCCGGGCGATTAACGCTGATGGGTGAGTACGCGCGCGTCGCGTCGCGTTCGCGATTCTTCCCTCTCTCTCCTCCCTTTTTGCCGCTGTGCACGACACAAAAGGGCCACAGAAAGTTTTATCTTGCGGGATTAATGGTAGGATTAAAGTATTTGCGCGGCATGCGGGTGCGGGGGGAGGGTTAGGAGCTTGATTGGCTAATTTGTAAGTGTCTCCGACAGCGCGGGCCCTAGCCTTCGAACTTAACAATCGATTGTAGTGCGCGGACGGTCGGGGAGATCGGACGGCTAATCGCTCGCGGCGGTGGCGAAAAGTTTTTCAAGGATTCGGATCACGAGCGGTGCAGTCGTCAGCAGATAGTTGGAGGCTGACAAATTTTGAGATTCGATGGCTCGTGGTTTGTCTCGTGAGGGTGGTAGTAGTAGAGGGGAGGTTAGCGTTTGGCGTTGACTAATTGAGACGTTGCGAGACTACTAGGTTTAGTTAAGTACAGGGTGGTTGTGCTAGATGCTATCTTGTGTTGTAAGCGAGTTTCTTTTGTAACTGGATTTGGATTGCGATTTGTAATGTACTATTCGAGAATGTTCTATCATTTGAATATACAATTAATAATATAAAAGAGTATTACACGATTCGCTATGTTAGGATTAATTCAACCTCCCTAGCTGATAAACACATATCCTCGAAGCTAATTACCAGTGGCACCATTGATGAACCACAATGAGAAACCGCGAAATACGAGCACCTCTCCCTCTTGAAAAATACCCGCCTGCCTCTTTCCTTTTTCCTCGTTGTCCAAACACCCCCCGACTTCCTTCTTCGACATAGCTTCTCTGCCTTACGGCTGATCGCGCGTGCGCTACATCCCTCACGGGTGACCACAGAGCAGCGGTGGTGCGCCGGACCTTCGGGCCGCGGGCGTCCATGTAAATCAGTCGGGTGGTCAGCCGCCCGCACATTAACTCGGCCTCGTGCGGTAGCCGAGTCGGTTTTTCCGACTTCGGCTGAGGGCGAACTGATCCGGGGCGGCCGGGATGGACGAATTACGCGCTTAATTTCTCAGGGTGCGGTGGCTTGAGTTGTTTGCGTTGAGCAGAGATGGAGTTTGGCGATCGCGGAGTATATAGATGCTGGTGTTTGGGTTGTGGAAGGTTGATGGGTATCGGTGGGTTGGAGGTTAGAAGGTAATAAGAATGAAAGTTATTTATGCAACCTATTTAATGAAGTATAGATACCTCGTAAATAAACAAAAATTGAGAAGTGTACTCATTTTGACTAGCGTAGCTGGTAGCGAACTACCTTAAAGTACTAAACACGCTGTAAGACATCATGGCGTCCGGCGGAAAGAAGCCTCCCGATCGTGGCGGAGGAAAAGTTTACAAATGCCATAGTGATACAAGAGTAAATTCGGTAGTTTGCA